>BMAW01081798.1:0-29700 GCA_019974015.1 Nephila pilipes | reverse complement strand
TTTTTCAATGATAAAAATTTACGTATGCATTTACAAAATGAGATAAATTGCATCCAAGAAAATGGACAAAAAAAAATCTTCCTCGATATTTAAAACATTGTTTGTTCACAACTTTTATTCATTCCTAAGGCAACTTATTCAAAACAGAAAAACAAAGGTCAGTCAAACGAAAACTGTTTCAAAAGCAGATAAATTTCCTCAATTATCAGAAAATTATTAAATACTGGTTGAATACATTAAACAATTGATGAAAATCACACACATAATTCAAAAACAAAATATTACTACATTATTTGCCTTGAATTGGATAAATCAATTAAAACAGCAAGCATAAAATTAATCCTTCAGCTTTTTGTAACAATTGCATTTAATTACACATTCATTTTGCAAAGTAGTATGCAGAAATGTTTTTTAAATTGCATTGTACATATTTCATTTCTTTAGTTCTTAATAAAGAGCAAAAGACTGCTTTATAAATAAATCATGGATTGCCTTTAAGATTTTTTTTTGTTTACAAAGTACTTGTACTATAACAGAATCAATCTACGTATAGAATGCACGAGTTCTTTGTTTTAAAGCTTTGTGGTAACATCTCAGTCAGACAAAAATGTTTTCTGTATGTTTTCATCTATCTTGAAAATTTAAAATTATTTCAAATAGAGTAATTCACAATGAATAAAAAAAAAAATTCTAGCTAATTAAATCAAGGAAATGTTAAAATAAACAGCCTAGCAACTACATTTTGGATAAATTAGCATTTTCCAAATGTATAAGAGTATTTTGATATATATATATATTGCTTTCATTATTTTCAAAGTTTACAAATGAGTGTGTTTTAAGATTCGACTGCATCTTTTTATAAATACGTGTATTACACATCATATGCATGCATATGTTTTATATTCATTATATACAAATATTATAAAGCAGCCCACTCATTATATAAATAATCTTGCTAAGGAAGCTTTTTTAGGCAATACAAAACAAATAGAAATAATTTCTTTCCAAAACATTTATTCAATTGCAGAATTACTCAAGAGTTTCAAATATCCAATTTGTTTCTTACAGACACTTACTAAACTACCCAAACTTTGTATTTTTTAAAAAAAAAAAAAAATAGATACAATATACATCACGAAATTCAGACTTTTTTAGTTCAAATAAATTAATAAAAACAAGAAAATCTATTTTCAATAGTCTGATGTGATTCTTTTCTTACAGGAAAAAAATAATTTCAAAACCTTTCCAAGCATTATTCTTACACTAATATTGCTTCACAGTTTTTGAAATCACAACAGCTAAAAAACTACTGAACAATCTCCCATACAATGCATGGCTGTTAGACGCCAGGAAAATCCACTCAACACCTCAGCAAATTCCTCTAATCCCTGCGATTTAAGTAGACTCGTCCAGTTTTCGGTCTCCCATACGCGGTTTGGGCTGTGAACAGACGCTAGTGTTTGTTATTGAGCCAAGCCCAATTACAGTCAAAAGAGGTTTGATGCTGATCGGTTGTATAGATACGTGGTTGATCATTTTGATACTGAAGCTTAGTCTTATTTTCTTGATATTGTGATGTTATATTATTTTTATTTCACTGTTCTTTATTGTTGATTGATTTCATGTGTGTTTTAATTTTCTGCTTTTTTAATTTCCAGGTTTTTTTAAACATATTTGCTAGATTATTGTTTTTTTTCTCCCAGGGATCAAAATTGACGAACGAAGTAGACCAATTACAAAAATATAAGGTAAGTGAATCTTTAGTATTATACGTATCCCTATCATCAAAAGTTGAGAATAAATGTTTTAAAATTTATATAGCTGAAAGCGATATTTCAAACGAGGAGGAAGGTTTTGATTGCGATAACGTACATGAAATGTTGAATAAATGTGACAATGGTATTTATAAAAGATGGAAGTCACATTGAAGGTGCTCTTGTTTATTATGAATATTCAAAATGCTGCATATTGTGTAGAAATACATATTTTACTTTACAATTTTTTTCTAATCACTGTAAAATCTGCGAAGGATGTATATACCGCTATTGAAAATAAGAATGACAAAAAAGGGATCGGTGAAGAAGGGAAAAAAGCAGTATTAGAATGTAGTGTTTATCTAAAAAGTTTTTCATATTCATCAAAATTACAGAAACATACTGAACGATGCTCAAATTCAACTTTGCCTTATTCTTGTACACATCCCAAGTGTAATTGTAAATTTAGGTACTTGACACAGTCGTTAACACATGGAAAAGAAGTTCATGGAATAAATATGACAACGAATGAAATAAATTTTGAAGGTAAGTTTTCAATCACGACTAGAAAAGGAGGGTGCTAGAACTTTTTCTTCTTTCAAATAAACTTACTGGTGATAAAACAACCGAAACAAATGTTTATTCATATTACAGTTGTCAGTGTTTTAAGTTTGTCATATCAAAGCCATTTAATAGGAAAAATAGTTGAAGATATGTCAAAGGCTTAATACCATCAACTGAATGTCCTGTTCAATGCATTGTTTTTGAGACAGATAAAATGTCATTTTTAAATCCTTTTCAAAGCATAATCATGAATTAAAGGCTTCAAAACATAAAATTTTAACTAATTAAAATGACTTGTTGGGAATTTATTAAAGCTAACCTTTGAATGGGTATCAAGAAATCTAAAGTACTGGAATGTGCTCGTGGTAACAGAAAAATGAGGAGTGATCGAGATAACTATTTTGTTAAAGAATCCTTTTTAACAAACAAAAAACATGAATTCTTTGAAATTACTTTTACGGCTCCATAAAAAAAGATGCTGGTTGAAATTATTAATTATAAATTGCATAATGAAACTTATAATTGTGTTCTTTTATGTAAACCTAAAGGAAATGATATGGTTTCAGGTTCTAAAGCATAAAAAAATTGCCAAATAATTCATTAGAAATTGGCTTACAAACAGCTGAACAAAAAGAAATGATGGTAAAGAGCTGTAATAAATATAATGTATTGACTCAACTCACAAAACCTATTTATTTCCTATTTAATGAATTTAATCATACCTGATGAATATAGAATAGGTTATCCATTTGCACATTTTATCACAAATAAGTTAGATATGGAAAGTATGCATTGTTTATTTGACAGCATAAAAGAAAGTGTTCCCAACTAAAATTTTAATTGCATCATAACTGATGATAAAACAACAGGTCCCGCTTTTAAACAAGTGTTTGGAGATGAGGTTTAACACCTCCTTTGCAAATGGCATCTTCATTGTGCTTTAAAAAAACCGTTAACTAATCATGTTTCTAGTTTAGAAATGAGGAATAAAATTTAGACTTTTTTAGCAGTTCTTTTAGAGGAAACGAATTCAATAAAATTGAAAAATAGTATGGATAATTTTAAAGTTGCATTTCCTGGCAAGGAACCTACTATCATTGAATATTTCGATAATAATTAGTATGGTAGAGTGGAATTATGGAGAATGTCACTTTCTGCATGCATATACCAATATGTATTGTAAGTCATTTCATAAGCGCTAATTCAATTGTCGAATAAACAATGGAATTGATACTGTATTAAAAATAGAAAATGATACATATTTTTCACATCAGTAGAGAATTATAATTCGCATATACCCAAGTGTTTATGTGAAGGCAATATATTCATGATTAGTATAATCACAAACTAATGGAGGTGTGTTTTAGGAAGTTAAAAAGATTATAGAAGGATGTTCAGACCATGATAAATGCTTCTGTAGGTGTATAAAAAAAATCATATTTACCTCTATGTATGCATTTGTATACTTATGTATGCTTGGATAATCGCCTACTGTATAAACATATTCAAAAAGTTAACTCATTATGTGTTCAACAATTTCCATATTTTTATGGTGTTTTAAGTGATGGAATTGTTGAAGATAAAGAACATGACCGATTCATGTTCTTGGCTTGTGTAAAAAATTGCATTGATTCTGCAGTTGAAGAACATTCTGAGAAGAACAAGAAATCTATGAAACTAATATTTTACTCGCCAAATTAAGTTTCTTATTGCAAAATAAATTTGTCAGAGTTACTCTGTTATTTTATTTAAATAGCAATTTAAAAACTATGGTTTCAATGTGCGAATCAGTTGCAGAAAGAAACAGTGAATTAAAACTAGAAAATAATTTGGTTACCTCCCAATCAGCATTTAAACTAGCAGTGTATATTTAAACGTACCAGTAAAATTAAAAAAATGAAGAAGAAAGCTTTGGGATATCCTTCTTTAATTGTCAAGAAAGAAACAAAGAAGTATTTAAAAGTAGAGCAATCATTATTATGTAATGCAGATAGCGTGTTTAGGAAACCAACTGGATCTTTTACCCCAAAATTAGTTATGTATCTAATTACAGTCAAATAGTTTTACATATTGAGGACATTAAATTACATTTTTATGAAGTGAAATCGTTAGATAGTTATGTATCTGATGAGGAAGTAAGTATTGTTTTATAAAAAAGAACAAATTTTCATATAGGATGGGTGTAGGATAGTATAATTGATCCATTCAAATCAAAAGCATACAAAGTAGAGATTTCATCATGGAAAGATGTTACCACATGCAAATTCTGGAAATTAGAGGTAATCTTGTTAACTTCTTTGATTTTAACCAACTTAGGAATGCAGAATTCATTTTCATTCCCATTAATGTGTCTTGTCATTGGGTT
This sequence comes from Nephila pilipes, assembly GCA_019974015.1. NCBI lineage: Eukaryota > Metazoa > Arthropoda > Arachnida > Araneae > Nephilidae > Nephila > Nephila pilipes. Next base: position 25,017 of record BMAW01081798.1, on the reverse strand, counting down.
TTATTAGTGGTTGAGTTAAATGTCAAGAAATTATACTTTTATGATCTTTAGGTTTTGGAAACGAAAGTAAGTATACTAAATTAATAGATTTCTGGAGAACTTTAAATACTTTGTTACATGAAGAACAAGATAGGCATATTTCATGTCCTATTCATCTAAAACAAACTGATTGCATGAATTGTAGTGTTTTTATATGGTACTTTACAAATAGGGTATTAAACAGAGAAACGATAATTTTGATATAAATGAATTTAGAAGGTACATGTTTGATTCTTTTGCTGGTAAGTGTGTAAATAATATCTAATATATTGTATCAGATTATATCAACGTTTGTTATCAATGCAAGCAGAATTATATACACTAGGTAAATTTATTCGAGTAGCTTTTTAATTATTTAAAGTACTGTATAAAATGAATATTTTAATTCTTCTGTGTTTCATTTGTATACTTTTTAAAAATTCATTATTTTGTGTAGTAAAAGTAATTGTGAGTTTTTTAAAGTGTAAAGGAAGGAACCTACCTTTCCTGCTGGAAAAGGAGTTAATCCATTTACATACCATATCTCCTGGGTGATGTGGAAAGTGGTGGAGATAAACCATTTTCATATGATGTATTACTTTAGGGAAATATTTTTAATAGTTCCTATTTTCCAGGCATTTATCAATTTTATTATGTGTGTCAATCAACCGAATGCTGGAGACACTGTTGTATATTGGAAGTTTTTGATTCGAAGAGAATGTTAGATGGGATTTCCATCTGTGGTGACATTAAATTTGCATCACAGTTGTGAAAGACTTTCTGAATTTGTAAAAAATAATAGGTAAGTTATATTTATGTGAAAAATATGTAATGGATCACTCTCTATACCATATGAAATGTAATTATTATTGTTGTATATTAAATATTATTACAGAAATTTTATATATGTATATGTTAGGTAAATGGTAAAATCAGGAATACCAAGTAGTAATTTCTTTTCCTCGAGGAGAAAAATTACAGGTTTAAAAAAAATAAGTGTAGTAGTTTTCTTAATAACATCATTTGCAGTATTGCTTTTATTTGATATAATAAAAGGAAAAAAGCAGAGAATGCAATACAATTTTATTTTAATTAATTCATGTGCATTTCCTCCCACAATATATTAAATAGCTGATAGCTTATGGTAACTAAAATATGTATCAATAACTTCTGATATCTTTAACTTATTAAACAGTTACTGACTGCTAATTTTTCAGAGCCCATAGTTTTGATAAATCATAAAATTTACTTCTTTTCCTGTTTTGAACATATAATTGGATTGATACACATGGAATTTGTAAAAGCTCCAAGTCTCCTCCGTCATGGCATGGTGGGGAAGTTTGGAGGAGGAGGTGCCAGAAAAGTGTTGTCTGCGTTACTTAACACAGATTCAAAATTACGAGGTCTGTCGTCAATAGCCTTCATTTTGCTTCTGAGTGTGACGCTACTGAACAATCATTAAATCAATTAAAGTAAATGAATGGGAAAAACTGAAATTACCATTGTATTTTTGTAATAAAAATGATTATGGTACACGACATGAGAAATTTTGAATTATTGAGTCGGGTTTTTTTTGTTTTTTTTTTTTATTTTGGAAAGAACTTTCAGGATTTTTAAATTCATGTTTTGATAACAGGGAAAGCAATACCTGGGCATATGAGACAATTGATTTGATTATATGAGTCAGGTTACTATTGATTAACACTAAATCGCCGGCGTCGATGGAAGCTAGTTAACAAAAATTTAGCTCAAAATATTTTAGTGAGGACGAAAATCTGAAAAAAAAATTACATTGCGAAAATTCTGTGAAAGATGGATGAGATGGACATTTTTTTTTTACTGAAAAAAATCATATGGTTGATATCTATATGATGCCAGAATTCTTTTCGACGCAAAAGAATTTACCCTTTATTCAGTGCTATTTATATTTCAATGAATAAAACTGTAACTAAAATTAAAAGCCTAAGAGTTTGATTTACAACTCACCTTTCTCTTAAAAGGAAGGAATACTGTCATAATAGCTATTATATTAAATTAAAATAATTGGAAGCTCCATAATTAAGTAGAAAATTAAGTTTCCAGTAATTAAAATCAAATTCGCATATTCTAAATAGCTATACGATCAATTCAAACAGTGGAAGAGTTAATAAAAATTAAAGAGAAAGCAAAATTGAATAGCGAAAGACACGGACACTAATATAGAAATTAGTAGTTAAAAGCATTCGTACACTTGCAGTGAAAATTCTCAGTAAACCAGAAAGTTGGGGTTTCTTTCTTTTTTTAATTTTCAAAACGTGCATTTGAAGCTAAAAGTGTTCCACGTAATTATAAACCCGAGATTTAACTAAATTTACTGTAAGAAAAATCTGTAAATATTATTACCTATTTTAAAAATGATGAGATCTCAACAATTATGAAAAAGTAAAGTCCTTAATACTTCAAGAGTTTGAGCCTACTCCCCAAGCATATTTAGAGAATTTTAAAAAAATAACGCGTCACAATTGTGAATCATATGTACAATTTACTAGTCGGAAAGAGTTCGTTGCCCCTCGAATGGTGAACTTTGTCCTATGACCCCGCTTCGAAACAATAAATAACGTAGGGGTGAATTTAACGACACAAGAGGAATTTTTGAGCGCAGGGGAAAGTTGTTTATACGGAAAGAGAAAAAGTTATTTTTTGGAAACTGCGCGAAACAAGAGATCTCGATGGTGGTACAATGAGTTATTTTATTTCGCAATAGAGGATGAATAAACTTAAATTTAAAAGAAAAATTATAGAAACTTTTTGAGTTGACTACTGTCACCTATAGAACAACGAGCCTGCCGTATTTTGTTACTCGAACGCTAAAACAATTAGCTTAGAATTTTCCATTAGGAGCTTCAGTTGTATTAAATGATATGTATATTGATGATGTGCTTACCGGTGCCGATACATTATTAGAAACAGAATTAGTTTTACAGAAATTGATTGGCTAAAGTAATTGGTAAATTAATTTTTTTCCACGTCTTTCGATAAAACTCAAACTATTTGCTGATTTTCTAAAAGCATTTTATTTAAGCTTTTAAATGTCTTTTTGGTATGAAAAATATTATTAAACATTTGAAAATCTCGGAAAGCCTAATTACAAAACATAATGTAAATATAGGGTTTAATTTTTTTCAATTTGACAAATTATTTTCTACCGATTGCGTCTTAATTAGAATAATTTCAAATTTGCTTTAGTAAGTGATAATTTAATTCCCCTCTTTCATAAAAAAGTAATTACATTCGTATTTTCAATGTTAAAATAACAATAATTGATTTAATAGCACTTGATTTATTTTTATCTTCCTAACAATAAATACTTCCGAATTAATACTTTAATCAGAATGTAAATTATTTTTTTGAATACGCAAGAAAATCCGGCTATTGATTTTGAGCCGTTTTAATTCATTTTTTACTCCTTTTAATCAAACAATTCATTTCATTTATCAGACTCTGAAGTGTAAGAATATTAAAAGAAGATAATTTTTACAAAAAAGAAAATGTATTACTATGTGAATCTTATTTTTGAAATTATTCTAATTTCAAAATTAATCTAATTTTTGTGAACAAGCAAATACAGAAAGCATTAATAAAAAAATATATAAAATTTAACAAAACATTTGATCAAATCTTTCAAATTTTGATTAACATTTATTAAAGCCGTTTGTAGCAATTCTGTATGATGATTATTTAAATATTAGCAACATTTATGCTTCACGAACTTCATTCTGCAGTACAGCTTTTCAGCAATATGTTGCAAAAACTTAACAAAGTTTTTGGAACATTTTTCTGATTCATATTTTTCTAAAGTTTTTATATCAATGATTAATTTGAAATAAAAATAATAATATTTGGTATCCTTTTAATTCTGTATTCTATTTGTACATTTACAGTGTTAAAAATAACATCTGAATTCATATACCGGGTCTCCTATAACTTCATCTTCTGCTCTTTCGGAATATGAATTTTTTTTTTCCCCCGAATTTCTTTTTTCAAGAAAATGTTCTTAAATATTCAAATTACGTGCTAGTACTGAGCTTCGTCTAAAAATATGTTAAATTTTGTTCTTAAATTTTGGATCTTAGTTTTAATTTTGTTGATTAAATTAAAAACCGAGCAACGAACAATTGTTTTTGCTGGAAATAGTTTATTAATAGTGTTAATTTTGGACTATATTGCAAATCATATTAAACTTAAAATAAATGATATTTCTTGCATTGAATCCAATTGACTTTTAGTTTCGGATACCGCCGTATTATCATAACTTACAACAATTAATTCTTCTAGAACATTACAAATTTGTATTACAAATTACAAATCTCCAATAATATCAGCTACTTCACAATAAACCCTAGAAATGACTCTTTTCTCTTCAAAATTTACATACCTAATATTGATTGTAGTTTCATATGGTGTTGAGATTTTTTTCTAAAATGCCCAGGACCCATGTAGCGACCCGGAATGATAGAATAGTCCCATTGTAACTCATGCATGTCGTAACAGGCGACTAAAATGGGTACCCAGTGTCTAGGGATGTAGCCGGGCACCTTGCCCCTGGAGATTATATCAGAGGACCTCGGGAACTGGTGATCGAGGCGTCCTAGTGATCTTTTTCTTTCCCATGGGGTTTACTATCTTTGGTAAACACGGGTGACACTCCCCAGGGTTACCCTAGCGATCTCTCTGTATTTTCGACCCTCCATCTTGTCCACCAATTTTTGTCTTTTTAATTTCTTCACACCTAGACCACATTTACATCTTATTTGGCGCATCATAGCCACATCTGGCTCTTGCGCCAATAAACTTTACATTCACTCACACTCTAAAAAATCCAGTTTAAGTGGAGATCCTCGAAAGTTCCCCGAATCAAATAACAAAAACTTAACATTCGCATAATCAAGGATTAGTTTGAAGATTGTCGAAATTCAGAGACCTACAATAATATTTACGATAAGATGTACTTTTCGCCATACTGACAACGATAGGAATATTGTCAAGTTTTCATTTAGCATGAGTACATTATTTTAGCTCTTGATCATGCTGGAGGCCCGGTGCATAGTATTCTCAGCAACCCCCATAACTGACGCTCATTAATGATCTAATTTTAATAGTATTGATTGATTAATTGTTTTATTAACGCTGCAATAAGAAGCAACACGAAGGCTATTGGCGATGGGCTTCATTATTTTTGAACCTCGGTCAAGTGACGAGGACGACACTTGAACTGGAATTTCACTCGCCAAATTTCCACACCATGCCAGTGCGAAGACTTAGAGCCTCGTCAGATTTGAAGTGCTGCAACCCCACTTAACAGTAGACCTTTTGAGAAATCTGGACTAGAACCTATTATTTGAGAAAAAAAACAACGCTGGTCACGAGCTTACGATCATGACCACTCGGCTACCATGGGCAATTTCAGTAGTAATCGAGTCATGATTACATCAAAAGTTCTACTTATCGAACATTGGCGTCTGCTTCATATTAAATTTGATTCAATGATTTGAATCAACTTATTGAATACCTAAATACTCTACAGAAATTATAATTTATTTATTTAAAATAATTTAAGGGTTTCTCTGAGCCTATCAGAATCAAAATCATATTATTTGTGAAGGATCCAAAATATCTATAGGATAGAATAAACTTTAGTTTTATGGATAATTCAGCTCTGTGAATGTGAAAAGAGCAGCGTTTTAAAATTCAAGGTTTCAGCTCCTATTCATGTTTCGTTTTGGTTCTTTTTTTAAATCGATTTTTTATAATAATAATTAACTGTTGAAAAATATGTATCAACTGTAATTTTGCCTCATAGGTCGCTACGCAAATATGATGAGCAAAACAGGTAAAGAAACTTTGTTAAGGTATTATACATTACTTGCTAAAAATTCGATTTAGCATACACCGTTCTATAACAACATCAAACCTTGACATCATTTAATATAAAACAATGAAAAAGTAAAAGAGATGGAAATAAAAAAAAAATTATTCCAAATATTCTTAAATAGGTTTATAACTGTTTAACTGTAAGAAACTGTTTATCACTAGATAAGATATAACTTATAAGCTTTTGAACTTCTTTTTTTGTGTGTCACAAACCACCCTACATAACTTATCTTTCGTTCGATTAATAACAAATCAAATCCTTTGAAATATATTGGGGAATTTTAAGTAATGTTATGAATTTTAAAAAAAAAAAGGTATTTTATTTTTCATTACATATCATTCATCCAACTTTAATTTCTGCAAAATTTTTAATCATATCTTTTGTATCGGAAGAGAACAATAACATTCTTCTCTACAGAAATAATCAACCAGCTTATTATAACTGTTTTTACAGGATTCAAAGACGAGTGTGTTAATAACCTTCCATCAACTAAATTTTTGAAAAGTCTTTTCTCGTATTGTGAATGAAATACTCGAAGAAAATTAAAAAATATTGTTAAAACCTGAATAAAATTTTTAACAAATAAAAGGTTAAAAAAAATGAATTATTTGAAGGAGGGAAAGAGAAAAAGTCAATACATAAAATTCGTCTTTATAATTTACAAGACACTATTAGACTTGAACATATTATGTTTTACAATTAATTGAAATAGGATTATCAGAACCATTTAAATATTTGTTTCAAAATGCTTTTGTGTTGAAGGAACATTCTATTCAGTAAAGGATTTAAATGCTGCTTCAACGATAACTATTCTTTGCAGTTTCTTAAAAGAATAGAAAATGTTTGCCTCTATTTTACTCTAAATTTTTTCCTCTATAAAATAATTAAATAACAGATGTGGTTTAAAAAGTATATATGATTTCCTCTCCTCCTATTTTTCAGAAAAAATTATACTTTTCCTTAAATACTGATCTGCAAGAAGGTGCTAGAGTTTTTTCATTGATTATAAAAGATTTTAACTAAAGAATCCCGGGACTCAAATCTACTATTGGATCTCTTAAACACATTTTGTTTGGAAACCGAAGCACGTTTGAGGTTTCTGTGAAAGCAGTATATGAAAATTTAAATTATTTAAATGATTTAATAAGTATTATAAAAACAAAGAAATTTCATTCGTGGGGTTTGTGGCCAAATGCAAGCCTTATTCAATGCAGCAATAACGTAGTAAGCAAAATTTTTCATGAGAAATTCTTCAATTCAATTTGTGTCCTTTTAAAGAACGGACTTCATTTTGATTACAGTGAAGATGTTTTCATTGATTATCGTAAACAGCTTGGCAGGAGTTGGTAAGTATTTGAAAATATAATGCTTTTTCATTACATAGAGAAAAATTATTTATATTAATTCTTAGTGTGTTAAAAATTATGCGGTTAAAGGAATATTTTTAAACAATAGTATTATAAATACATGTTACCTGAATTTTTGAAATTTTTTCGTCATTTAGTCACTAGAAAATTTAGCTTTTTTTTTTTTTTTTAAATATGCATATTACAATAGCTGTGAGTGTGTATTAATGTAAATATTAAATCACATTATTTATTGCAAATTTAAATTTTGAATACGGAAGATATTTAATATGGTTGTTCACTATTTTTTACTATCCACAATTCATGTCAATTATCCGTGTGTGTGTGGGGGGGGGTTGATGTACGCTAAATCCGTTGAGGTTCTTGCTCCTTCAATTGGCGTGATGTGGAAGTTTGGAAAGGGAGGTGCCAACTCAGGTGTCGTCCACATCACTTGACCGAGGTTCAAAATTACGAGTTCCGTCACAAATAGCCCTCGTGTTGCTTCTAGAGTGACGCTATTAAAGAATCACACCATGTTAAAAATATCACTTTCCATTGGTAAATGATTTCATGAGTAATTAACAAAAGTTAGTAATAATCTAAATAACGAATTTACATTATTCTTTAATTTTTATATATCAGTTATTTTAAATGTTCAATTAGTTTTCTGTTGAAAATATAAGCATCAGCTCTTAATCGGGCGAAGAAACAGCTATATTAGAGTGGGAAAAAAAATTATAGTTAATTCAGAGAAAAATCAGCTGATAGTTAAATTTTGTATAGTATATTTAATTTATATATTGCACTCAAGTATAATAATTTGTTATGCATATATTGTCTCGTAGATATTAATATTCGTGACCTATTATGACAATTTTGAAACAGAGCAATAACTTTCAAATGATTCATATGCATAGTTAATTAAAATACGATGCCTTTCATGGCTATTTTTAAATCATGTACGGTATTCCTTTTAGCTGGTTTCAGTGTATGTATTCCAAACACAACATCATATATTTAATTTTATTTGCATTATTGCTAAAGTAATCGTTTTAAAGAACAAAAAGAAAAATAATTGTTTCATCAGTAGTTGTATTTAGTGTTAGTGGGAGTACATTGCATGTGATTTTTTCTCAATAACTGTCGTAGATACCGAGGGATAAATAAAAAAAAATCAATACATTGGTATTCGTTAGTTGTTAAATCGAAATGGAATGTGCCAGACTTGTTTCTCTTTGTTATTTACGTATTAATCATAGTTCTCTTGCCAAAAATAAAATAGTTTTGGTAAAATCTTTTTAATACATCTAATTAAAGATTTTACCGCGTTTAAGTAATTACTTATAAAAAATAATGTGAAAGCACAAAATAAAAGTCTCTCTCTCTCTCTTTTTTTGTCAATAAAATCATTTTCTGTTGAAATAAGTTTTTAGCCACCCAAGGGGGCTATTGTTTCAGGTAGGCTTTAAATTGTTATCAATTATATATATATGAAAAAGGAATTTTTTATGCAGCGGAGCTCGAAACTGAAGTAAAGAATTCATTTTTTAAAATGCAGTTATTAAAAAAGGTGGGTGGTTTTATTAACGTCGCACCAGAAGCAACACGAGGGCTATTGGCGACGGACCCCCTTGATTTTGAACCTCGGTCAAGTGACGAACATGACACCTGAACTGGCACCCCCTCTCCTAACTTCCACACCACGCCAACAGGGGGGCATTTGAGTTCCGACAGATTAAACGTACATCAGCTCCGGCTACACGGCGAGTCTTCAGTGGCATCAAGGCTCGACTCAATGAAAACTGCCAGTCACGACTATGACCACTAGGCTATTGCGGCCACATTATAAATGGTTAATTGTATTTAGAACTTTCTTTTTTATGATGATTAGGAAAAAGCCTTATCTACCTCTTTAAAACGTCCTCATGTACGACGTAGATTTTATTAAGCAATTCGCTTTTTAACATTAAAGCCATTAACGTTCTCAGCAGCGATCATAAAACCAAACTGATGGAAATAGCTCTCACTAAGATTCTTCCTCCCCACGTTTGCAACATCACAAACGCTAATTGGCTCAAATATCAAGAATTTCTCTATAATAATCTCCCCGGAAAGTTGGAAATTAACAATATCAATGAACGTGATGAAGTTATTAATGCATTTATGAACTACATCAAAATTGCAATTAACTTAGCCAGCACCTCAAAAAATATCCCCACACCGCATCTCAGACTCCTTTCACATATCCGCAACCTAATTAAAAATAAAAACAAAATAAGAAAGTGGCAACAAACTCATTTCCCCCCTTTCAAAAAATAACTTAAAAATTGTTATAGGCTTTATTTTTTAACAAGATGCAAGCAAAATCATCTACTTATCCTGGGTGTATTTAATATAAATTGTTTCGCATTTTAATGAAAGGCTTCTTTCGTTTTATCTTACCATTAATCAAAATCCCAAAAGAATATTTTAGAAAGATTAAGAAAATAAAATATATGTATTTTCAACAATTTTGTTCACTAATACAAGGGAATGAAAAATGTTCAAACAATTATTTTCAAATCCTATTTACATGAATTAGATTAGTTAAACTAAAATAAAAGTCTGCATTAGTTTGAGGTTGAGTGAAATTTAATTTAAGAAAAAATATTACAACTGAATATAACAGATTCAGGGCCAAATAGTAGTCATCAAGATGACGCTTTTGTAACTCAACAAAATAATTTTAATCTGTTTTCATAATAAACTTTTCTGTTTGGATGTAAAATGTAAAGAATTTTTATATGCTTACAATTATTCTTACTCTATATTGTCCTATGAAATGTTATGTGTATGTTGCATTTACTTTTATTTTTTACACAAATATGTGTATCAAGAAATACACAATCATGTATTTGAAAAAAAACTGGCTAATTTTCTTCCCGACTCTCTTATTAGCAAATATATTTAAAATACTTAATACTTATTTTAAAATTCTCACTATTTAATAATCATAAATTATTTTTAAAATTGAAAAAAAAAATATCTATATATTATGAGTTAGGATAAATATCACACAATACTATATACTTTTGCCACACTGTGTCTATATGTTTACCATAATAGGTTCTTATAATTCAGAATTATAAAAACTTACAGTTTCTTACACTAAATTTAAAGTTTAATTAGGATTTAAACTTAGATATAAAATGTGATACATATTATGCAAAAAATATTTAACATAAATAAAAATAACATTAAATATAAATTAACAAAAGCACAAGTTTTGCTTTTATTATTATTAAATGATTATTACACATGACAATTTGTAAAAAAATATATTTTCTTAAGTATTGAATACTTAATTTCATTTGAAAAAGCTAACAAGATTTCCAAGTTCACTGAAGATCAAACAAACAAAACTGTACATGATTTTTTTAAAATGTTATACTTTCCTATTTTCAGCTTAAAATGCTCGTATTTACAATTTCATTTTCGTTCATTCAATTTCGTTTCGTATTTTATTTAATTCGCTTTCATTAAATATATAATGTTTCTGATGAATATTACATTCAAACATATTAATATAAAAATTTAAGACTTTTTGAAAATTTAATCAATTCTTAATTGAATAAGGTATTGTTCAGATGGCAAGGTGTTACTCTTTAAAAGAATATTATAATCTTTTTTTTTTGTTACGACCGGATGAATTGAAAATTTTTGCATTATATCAACAAGACAGACGAATCGGGATTTGCTATTTGTTTCTTTATTATAATTATTTAGAAAATAGCCAATAGTTCATAAATAGTTGGATATGGTAACCTAGAAAAATCTGGTAGTCTACACTTTGTAGGAATAAACACTGCCATTCCAAAGTGGCATTACATGTCCGGTCTAAATCGTTCCTATTATCTACATCACTTGGCGGGAAAGAGTGTTTAATGTTTGTACTGTGCTGTGCTGTTTTGATTTAAATACATGTTTTGATTTTTCCTACAATGTTGTCATCTATAAACAAAACTGCCTACATTCATTTTCACAGTAAAATCTAATAGGAACTACATTTCTGGCGCCCCCGGTTGGGCTGGTTTTGTTTTGGAGTTTGATAACGGTAAGAAAATTGAATTTCAATTTTGAAGTTATTGATATAATTTGACATTTATTATTGAATGTATGAACTAAGATAGTAAATATGGAAATTATTAAACGAAATAAAACAGCACAGCGTACTTCATTTACGAAATCATACACTAAGTTAGAGAGTGTATTGATTAATGAAAATCCTGACGCAGAAGAAATTGAAACGTGTTTACATTTGTTTAAGCAAAAAACGGACTCATTAGAGTTGACACATAATTATTATTTAGATGCTTTAACAGATGAAACAGAATTCGAAACGGAATTTAATATTGTCGAAGAATATAGAGAAAAGGCTTTAAGAATGGAACTAAAGTCTAAACAAAACAATAAAGAAAGTAGCAATTCTAACAATAATTCTCATTTGACTGTGTGCGAAAATCCGTATAAAACGATTTCCCCGCGACTTCCTGAAGTTGAACTGTATAAATTTGGCGGTGAATTACGAGATTGGTTAATTTTCTGGAATCAGTTTAAAAACATACACGAAAATAAAAATTTAACTGATTGTGATAAATTTCATTACTTAATTCAGTCGACTAAAATTAAGTCAGAAGCTAGAGAGCTTGTTGAATCTTTTCCTATTACGAATGAAAACTACCCTTTGGCGATTGAAAGCTTAACTGAAAGATATGGACGAAAAGAACTATTAATTGATTTTTATGTACGAGAATTGTTAAAACTTGTTTTAAATAACGCTACTAAAAAGAAACAAGATTCTTTAAGCAGTTTGTATAATAAACTTTCTACTCAACTTCGAGCTCTAAGTAGTTTAGGGGTAACTACAGACCAGTGCGACGTAATATTATATCCTTTAGTCGAAAGTTCATTACCGACCCATATATTGCGATCCTTTGAAAGACAAAGAAAAAATATTGACTCCGAACAGAGTATATCAACACTGGATGCTATAGTTTCGTTTTTGAAGAGCGAAGTGCAATCAGAAGAAAAAATAAAATTAAGTAGATCTGAAATACTTCCCTATGAACGCGAATGCAAGCACTTGGCAGAGAGCCAAAGTACGCTCCCCTCTGCTGCTGAATTATTCATTCAAGAATCAAAGGATACATGCGCGTTTTGTTTCAAGGTTCGTGCAAATCGCTTTTGTAAAAGAGCTTTTTTCATCCCACTAGAGGAAAAGATCGCAATAATAAAAAAGAAAGGATTGTGCCGTGTCTGCTTGGCTAAGGGTCATCTTGCTTCTAGATGTCGATCTCAAATAACATGTGAATTGTGTTCTAAAAGACATTTAAAGTTCATGTGCCCAAACATTGCATGTAATAAATCTGATTCACCCAAACAAGAGGTAAATGATAAAAATATTAATGAAAAAACAGTTGATTCTTTACATTCTCGGGCAACGAATGAAGTTATATTACAAACTCTTGTTGTGAATGTACATGGCATCAAGAAAGAGCGTAAAGCTAGAGCTATTATCGACACGGGATCGCAAAAATCATATATATTGAAATCTACTGCTGAAGATTTGGGTTTTAATTTGCAGAGGGAAGAGGAATTTCGCCATTCCTTATTTGGCGGAACGAAAACAAGGATGTATAAACACAAGTGTTATAAAATTTACTTGAGTAGTCTTGATGGTAACTATATTTGTAAATTAGATGCTTTAGATCATGATGTCATTTGTAATGATATTTCTAGTGTAAAAAATGGTTCTTGGATACATGAATTGAAAACTAAAAATATATTATTAACTGATATTCAAGAAAACACAGGGCCCATTGAGGTACTTTTGGGTGCAGACGTTGCCGGTAAGTTAATTACTGGTCGACGAGAAGAGTTAGAGACAGGCTTAGTAGCATTAGAAACCAAGTTAGGTTGGACTTTGATGGGTAAAGTACTCCGATATACCGACGAAAAAGATGCAAGTATGAATATCGTAACCATGTTATCTCAAGCAGATATTCCTGTTTCTTCACTGTGGGATCTGGAACTACTTGGTATACGGGATCCTATTGAGCAAAATTCAAGAGAGGAAACTGAAAAGGCTGTCATGTTTCACTTTCAAGAAACAATTTGGCAAAAGAGAGATGGGAGATACGAGATCCATATGCCTTGGAAAATGGATCGTGCGTTTCTAACAGACAGTTATGAGTTGTGCTTGAAAAGACTTGAATCTACTACTAGGAAGTTGGAAAAAACTGGTTTTAGAGAACAGTATCATGAAGTCTTTAGAGAATGGTTAGAAGAAGGAGTTATTGAGGAAGTTCCTGGAACTGAGTTACTTGTTGGTACTCATTACCTTCCACACCGACCCGTCGTCAAAGAAACATCCACAACCAAGATAAGACCGGTGTTTGATGCCTCTGCTAAGATCCACAACCATCCATCATTAAACGACTGTTTGGAGACTGGAAATAATTTAATTGAAACAATTCCTTCTATTTTGGTGAGATTTAGACTGAAACCAATTGGTGTAATTTCAGATATCAGAAAGGCTTTTTTACAAATATCCTTACATGAGAAAGATCGAGACTTCGTACGATTTCTTTGGTATGACAATGAGGGCAATATGCGAACTTTCCGGCATGCTCGAGTTGTTTTTGGCATCACCAGCAGTCCTTTTCTGTTGATGGCAGTTATTAATCATCATTTATCAAAAGAATCAATTAAAGAACGTTACTCTGAAGAATTTCTTAAAAAATTGATAGATAGTTTTTATGTTGATAATTGCGTAACTAGTGTACAAAATAATGCCGAACTAGAAACATTCATTGAATCTGCCACCAATGTAATGAAAGAAGGAATGTTTGATCTCAGAGGCTGGGAAAGTTCTGCCGTTCCTGCATCTTCACAAAATGCAATGTCACCAGTATTAGGATTGATTTGGGACAAAAATTTAGATACCTTAGAAATAGGCTCAGAATCTTTGAAATTTGATGAAAAAGAAAAGATAACTAAAAGGAAAATACTTTCTTTGGTTAGTCGAATATTTGATCCCATAGGTTTCTTGGCACCTGTTATGATTCAGCCTAAGGTTTTGCTGCAATCCACTTGGAAAACCAAAGAATCATGGGATGATGAAGTGAACGATGAAATAAAAAAGAAATTTTTAAAATGGGGGAAGCAACTGAAATACTTCAAAAATATAAAAATTCCAAGATGGTTAGGTGTGATGGAGGAATCCAACTTAAGTATCCATACTTTTGTCGATGCCAGTAAGACAGCTTATGCGGCATGCATTTTCTTAAGAAGTGAATCTTGTAGGGGCTCAGTGACTGTCCAATTACTTCAAGCCAGATCACGAATAGCTCCATTGAAGACCATTACAATTCCTCGTCTCGAATTAATGGCCGCTGTCATTGGCGCTAGGCTTTTTAGTTCTATGAAGCAAGCCCTGAAACTTTCCTACATGAAGACTTACTTTTGGACTGATTCTTCCACAGTTCTTACGTGGATAACTCGTCGAGAACAGTGGTCGGTATTCGTTACCAACAGAATAAGTGAGATAAGAAAATTGACGACTTCGGAAGATTGGCTCCATATTTCAACTGACCAGAACCCAGCAGACATTTTATCAAGAGGTTGTGGACCTAAACAACTTCAAAAATGCAAGTGGTGGCAAGGACCAGCCTGGTTACAGAATCCGAAAGAACAGTGGCCAAAGTCAGCTGTAAATATTGACGAAAAAGAAGTAGAAATAGAGAAACGAAAGTCAGTCATCTCTGCTAATAACACAGAGCTAGAGTCAATTTCATTACAGTTAGCCAGAAGATTTTCTAGATTTTCAAAGATGGTTAGGGTTATGACTTGGGTACTGCGTTTTCAACCAAAGGCCAAAGACTTCAGACAATATACAGAACTTACAAATGAGGAACTGTTAAATGCACAAAAGATTATTTTTCGTGTAGTACAAAAAGAATGTTACTCTAATGAAGAAACACGACAAAATTTGAGAGGTCTTCAAGTATTTGAAGATGAAGAAGGAATTTTACGATTGAAATCTAGATTGATAAATGTAGAAGAATCGAAATATTTTATTTCTCCAATAATTCTACCATCCAAACACCTGGCAGTAAGAAGATTTATAGCTCAAGAACATGTTTCTAACAAACATGCTGGGACATTAACTCTTCTGACTATTTTGCGTGAAAGATTTTGGATAGTGAAAGGGAAAAGGACTATCCGGAGTGTTATCAAAGAATGCTTAACATGTAAAAGGCAAAGAGTGAAACATCTTGAAGTACCTTTCCCGCCTCTTCCAAAAGATCGAACAGAGTTAGCAGCAGTTTTTCAAGTATCTAGAGTAGACTTAGCTGGACCTCTGTTGACTAAATCTAAACAAAAGGTGTGGATAGTACTTTTTACTTGTGCCGTATTTAGAGCTGTCCATCTAGAACTAATACCTTCCCTTAGTACAAATGACTTCATCCAAGCTATGCGTAGGTTTATTGCCAGAAGAGGACGAATTTCTGTGATGTACTCAGACAATGGTACTAATTTTACAGGACTAAACAAAGCTTTGAAACAATTAGATTGGACTACAATTGAAAGTGAATTTAGAGTCAAGGAAATTCGTTGGAAGTTTAACCCACCCTCCTCTCCATGGTGGGGAGGTTTCTGGGAACGCTTGATTGGAATTTTGAAAGATCTTTTAAGAAAAAATCTTGGGCGCTCCTGTTTGTCTCTCGATGAATTGCAGACCCTCGTCTGTGAGTGCGAATCTGTCATGAATAGCAGACCACTAACTTACATATCTGAGGAACAAGAGCTGAAAACTTTGACCCCATCTATGTTTCTTCAGGATATTCCATTGAATAATGTTTCCGATTTGGATCAAATTGAAAAGACTAATATTGTTTTGAGATGGAGATATATTCAGAAGGTTCGTGAAAATCTAAAACAAAGGTTTAAAAGGGAGTACCTGGGTTTCCTTCGTTCATCAGTTACCAAAAGAGAAGATAAGATAAATGTAGGTGACATAGTTTTAATTGGTACAGATGATAAAAAAAGGCTGCTAGGAAGAGTACTGGAGCTTTTTCCAGGTAAAGATGGAATCATCAGACTTGTTAAACTGTGAACTGAAAAGGGAAACGTACTAAGACCAATCCAACGACTGTACCCTTTGGAATTGAAACCAAACTACGAGCAAGTCGTATCGGAAAACCGGAAGGGTCCGGAAGTGGTAACTGAATATCCCGAGCTCAATACTGACTCTAATAAAACTGTTCCCGTGACTAGCTCAGGACGAGAAATAAAACCAGTTAAAAGACTGGATTTATAAACTTCTAAACAAACTTTTGAACTTTCTATATTTGAATTTTAAAATATTGATTTAAATTTGCATTCCAATATTTTGAAATATTTGTATTGCTATTTGTATTTCTTTTTTTTTTTATCTCAAATTGTATGCATATATTATCTTTATGTTTATTGTTTTGAGTTTGTATCCCCAAACTCAAGGTGGGGAGAATGTTGCGTCATGATCAAACTCCATGAGAGGTAAGTTTCTCTGTTGGAGAGTGGCAACAGATGAAAGAGAGGGAAAACCTGTAACGGTTGTGTTTTGGAAAAGATGATGGCGGAAAAGAGTGTTTAATGTTTGTACTGTGCTGTGCTGTTTTGATTTAAATACATGTTTTGATTTTTCCTACAATGTTGTCATCTATAAACAAAACTGCCTACATTCATTTTCACAGTAAAATCTAATAGGAACTACAGGGGGGTATATTTAGAAGGATATTCATATTGATCGGTATTGATATTTTTAGGATAATCATTTAAAAATATCTCTGTACCATCTGCTCTTTTTGGACATTATTCAATTCTTTCGTTTTTGTTATTCGTTTTCCATGCGTAATAAAGTAAATTTTTGTTTTTAGGGGCATATTCATCTCCATTATCTTTTCATATATTTGTTTATTTAGGGTTTTATTAAATATATATTGCTCGATTTCGTTTTTATCTTTCCCATAAATTTCTTTTTTATCAGTTTTATGATAAAACGAATTTGAATCTATAGGATAAACGATTTCTTGTTTAGAATTTAAAGCATACATTGGATTATTTTCAAAAACAATAACGTATTCGTTCATTTTACTATCTTTAGCATAAATTTGATTTGAATCATCTACCTTATAATAACGTTCATTATAAGACATTTGAGGATAGATTTCATTACCATTATTATCCTTTAAATAATATTCTTTTCCCAATTTTTTCGGTAATATTTCTATTTTATTTTTATCATTTGCATAATAGGTATTACCCTCTTCTTTTATTGCTAAAATGTCTTGGTTTTGTAATTGTAAATAAAATTCATCTCTATATTTCGTTCGGGGATAAATTTGCTTATTTAATTTTGTTTTTGCATAGTAAAATACTCCATTTGCATTCTTTGCAAAAAAGTCATCCATATTTTTGTTAGCATAATATTCGTTACCGTTTTCATCTTTAGCATATATTTCTTTACCATTACTCAAAGTAGCATATGTATTATCCGGATAATATTCACTATTATTATTGTCTGTTGGATACACTTTTTGGTTCTTATCAAGTTTCATTTTATCAAGTTTCATTTCTTTATTAGTAGTAAAGATGTTATTGTTATTACTATTATGGTTTCTTTTGTTTTTGCACCGTAATCATTACATGTATCAAGCCTATTTAAAAATAACTTATCAAACATTATATCACGATATTAAACCAATTGAATGGCGAGATTATTTAATTAATAAAGCATGGAATTGGTTATAGGAACTATATTTTTCTCTTTTATATACACAACGTTTATTGTGCTCACAAGTTTACTTATTACACAAAGTTTTATTTTTTTAATTTTTGTTTTAGCAAATATTATATTCTTTATATGTCTATTAAAAAATAAGTTGTATTACACATGGTTGGATCAACATTTAGTTCATTTTTCTCTTTTGAAAAAATGAAAGAATGGTTTTGTAATTATCGACATTGGTTTTAAATGTTGTTCATTTTATATGTATATTTAACACCTTTTTCAACCAAAATCATTATGTTTTTTCTAGTTTTCATAAAACATTTAAATTCTGCATTTACAAAACTTTTCCAACGCATTTTATTTAAAATCATATCACAAACATAAGTAGGATTATCCAACTCTAAAAATGCTATATTGAGTAATGTAACTAGAATTTTTTTTTGACTCGTAAATAATTTTTCAAAATTAA
This sequence comes from Nephila pilipes, assembly GCA_019974015.1. Taxonomy (NCBI): domain Eukaryota; kingdom Metazoa; phylum Arthropoda; class Arachnida; order Araneae; family Nephilidae; genus Nephila; species Nephila pilipes. The sequence goes on along the minus strand of BMAW01081798.1, from coordinate 6,457 downwards.
CGCTGGTACAATCTTCAACATCCATAATCCATTTTGTATGTTCTTTTACTGATACATCGGCTTGACTGTATGTAAAATCAATATATTGACCTGCTAATTCAGGATGTTCTATTAATATTTTCATTTGAGGACATGTTTTCGATTTATATTCTTCAATAGATTTAGTTTTACGAGTGATGCAAAAAATTTTTGGGTCTCTACATTTCATATATGCTAAAATTAATGTATTTACCAAAATAATAAATCCTTCACTTTTGTCTTTTATACCACCCGTTTTTAAAGCTTCCAAAGTGCACGTAATAATGCGTTGGCTCATCCATTTTACCAAGTCATTCCCTTTCTTTTCAAATCCTTTGGTTTTTAATTTTCCATTCACTTCAAAAATATATCGTTTTTTTGAAATGACGAGTAAATGCAACATTGTTTGTTCATATGCTAAAATCATATAACGTTGATTTAAATATCGATTAATTTGTGTTGGATCAGGCGTATGGTAACCTACAACAAAAATACTATCCGTATCACAATAAGCCACTTCAAAATTTCTAGCTGTAAAATATTCGTAACATGCTAATAAATAAATTCGAGCAAATGCAGTAATAATCATTGCAATATATAAACATGCAATATCTGTATCAACTGAAGCCATACAACCGTAAATGGAATTTAAAAATATTTTGATATTAAGTTGTTTATTATGATGAATGATATTTTTTGTCTTCTTGTAAAGCGTTTTTTCTTCTAGTCGTTTTTCCAAAAAATGCTCAATAATTTGTGGTAAAACCCCTTTTTCCTTATTGTACCATAACATTACTGCTTTATCATTTTCGTAATCAATTTTTGGATGTTGATATTCATTAAAAGGAAATTTATTTGGTTTTAAAAATTCCTCATCGTTATGAGTTCGATATGCTACAGCTGTACATTGTGATTGAATTGAGTCAGGTAATGCTAAATATTCATCCATTAACATAATTATACAAGTTGCATAATCTAAATTTTGATTTAAAAGAATAGATGGATACATACTTGTAAAGTCGAAAACATATACGTTTTTAAAAAATGTTCAGGGGGTACAATAATTTAAAGCTCCTTGATAAGTTGAAGAATTTTTACCGACAAAAAAAGATTGTAATTTTTTACTATCTTCTGTAACTGTATTTTTTAAAAATTTTGAATTTATAAAATATCCTAATCCAGTTCCATATACATATGATATATATTTAGAATTTCCAAAATATAAAGATTCTTCAATATTTAATGCAGTAAAATTTGCACGCTCTATTAAAAACGTTAACGCTTGTTCATTTTGAAATAATTTATAAACTAAAACAGAATCTTGAATACAATATTTTAAACAAGTTAAAAATGTACCAAATTCATGTTCTCTTATATTAGTTGGTTTCAATACTTGAAAACAATTGTTAACATTTTCCGACAATAATAAATCTCGACTTAATCTTTCTGGATTAATATACCAACTGTGAATAGAAGTAGATTTAATTGAAACTTTATTTTGTTTAAATTTACATTGAGCAACAATATCAAGTTTAAAACTTGGTAAATCGTAACTAGAAAATATTTGAATAAAATTATACATATCAATAACAATTTTATTCTTATAAGTAGTAATTAAATAATTTCCTATTTTTTTTTATGTGTAATATTTTATATAGTCATTCATACCTAACCAGATCAATCTAGCAAACACACAAGGAAAATCAAAATTATTAATATTATAACCTGTTAAAACATGACAATCTTCTATCAATGCATGAAAATCTATCAACAAATCCCGTTCATCAAAATATTCATAACATTTAGCATCTACATTTAAATTTAACGATTCTTTGATCGGATTTAAATATAAAATAATTTTTTCCAGTGCATTGATACAACTCCATTTAACAATACTAATCATAACAATTCGATCTGTATTATCGTGACCGGTTGGAACACGGTTAGCACCATCTAAAGGTACAGTTTCTAAGTCAAAAGAAATAATATTTATATTAGGTTCTATTTTACATTCTTGATTCATTTCAAGCGATTCTAATAAATTTGATTTTGTTATATCGATTTTGTACCACTTATAATAAAATTCTTGGGTATTAAATTTTGAACACATGTCTATGTAAATTCTCGTTAACCACTCATCTTGATCATAATAAGAAATTTTATATTTATTAAAAAAATAACCAACATCGGATATTTTTGCTGAAGTATAAACTTTATAAAAAGATTTGCTAGAATATCCAAGTTTACCAGTTTTTAAGCGATCTTTGAAATAAGGTAAAACTTTTTTATACAAAGATTCATTTAACTTTTTATATTTAACAGAACAAGTTGGCAAATATTTTTTTATATCTTTTACTACTTTTATGATATTATTAGTACAAACACCAAACCATTCATCATAATACTTTCTAATAGTTATAGTTTCACCTTCCAGGTTAATACCAGTAATTTGAACGATAATTGAATTTGGATTATCCTTTTCGTAATTGTTAATTTTACACCACTTTAATGGGAATATATAAGACATTTTCGCACTTTATTAACAAATATTATATAATTACATCTTTTATATAACAACATTTTGAAATAATTTTTTTTAAATTTGGTTAAACTAAAAAAAATTTTAAAATTTACATTTCATCTAGCGTAAAACAAATTATGTCTATTTTATACTAGATTAAAAAATGTAATTTAGTTTTAAAAATTTAAAAGTTTTACAATTTTTTTCTGGGAAAATTTGTTTTTGTTTATTTTTAAATGAATATAAATATGATTGATATGTTTTCTTAAAATATTTATCATTATAAGTTTTTTGAAATGATATTGATAGTAAATACTCAAATATAATAAATAAGTTGCTTTTTTGGAAATATTTTTCCCATTTAATAAGTTTTGAGTTAAATTTTAACGTTGCTTGAAATTTTTGAGAATCTGTAAGAAAGAGAACAAGTTCTGGTTTCCAAAAAACTATATTTTAGGTCTTTACAAGTTATCATTCCTCTTGAAAATTATCATCCAATAGGATTTCGACATTTTGTAAACAATCTTACATGAAAGAAACAGGCCCCATTATTAGCATACGAGAGGAGGAGCCTGTTACTACCCTACCTCCAAAATAACCATAATTCAAATTGACAATGACTAGTCAGAATCGGTGACAAGTAGTCCCTTTGACAAGAAGAACAAAAAGATTCCCGCGATTGTGATTGACTGGTACATTAAAAACATCATAAAGATCTTTCCTTATCAATTCTGTGAAAATTACAGCATTGAATCCAACCCTTACCAAGAGTATTCTAACTAGAAATACCCAACAAAAAAGAACAGTTGAAGTTAAACATAGAACATTTGAAGCATCCTCTTTCACCTCCTCCCCACCGCCTTTACACTTCAAAATAATTTTCCCTCCTCTTTTCTAGCCCTCTTTGAAATCCAAAGATAAAATCAGTGTCCTGCATAGTCTACGAGTAAAGCTAATATATGATCTAAAAAGGGCCGAAGCAGACGGACCACATACTTTGGGGGAAATCTGTCAGTTTACTTTCATTTGACATTTATTGGCGTCATCTAGAAACAGTGCTGCAGAAGTTTACAGGCATTCTTGAAACCGTTTAGAAAAGGCACTTTTGTTTCTAGGTATCCAAGCTCCTATAGAGAACTTATGCCTTCCGCAAAAGGAGTGGAGCTCGTTAATGTCAATCACTTTACTGCCCCTTGTATTGTCACTTTACTTCCCCTTCTTATTCAGAGAGTAGGGATATAAGACAACCATTATACACCGCTTAAGGATTAAGCTCTTTTTTTCCCATTTTCGTCCCAGTCTACATAAAAAAAAAAAAAAAATTCTCGTATTGCTTTAGTGCATTTAAAATGTCTTTAAGGCTTTTTAAATTATATTTGTAAATATTCTATCTTTCATTCTTCGTGTATTACATCGGAAAATAATTAAGATTTTAAATTGAAAATTTCTACTCTTACTTGAAGTATTTTGTAATAGAAATCAATTCGGATATTGCTTTTAATATGTCCTAAATTAATAACTTTACTTTACTTGCACTAAAAAAATTTATTTTGCTCAATTTGATAATTCCTTATTATTTTGAGTAATTTACTTTAATTAGTATAACAAATTTAGCATAATCTATGAAAATTTTATTATTAATACAAAATGTATGAACTGATATATAACATTCAATTAATTTTTTTTAATAATTTTAATTTAACTATGTTTCATATAAAATTTATTTTAATTTTTAAGCAAACAATTTGTATTATTTCTATAGCTCTCTAAAATATTTTTTACGATAAGAATAATTAACTAATTGATTATTTGACATCGTACATACTTCGTTATTTGGAAATAAATTTTTAACTCCTGATCTATATTTAATCTTTTTATTAATGGTTTTAGAAGAAATGCATGTTGTATAAAAATGTTATCGATGAAAGTTTTATAAATTTAACCGGTAGTTTTTATCATAAAGCTTTCAAAATTTTCTTTCACTTAGATTGTATAAAATAGGATAATTTCATATTTTCATGACGCAAAAGAAAACAAATATTACTAATACAGATAAAACCATACTTACAAATAGTTCAGCTCAATATTTCCATTATCAATTAAAGCTATGAAACTGCTTTAAAATTTATTTGTAAGTTATAATGCAATTTGCGAGTAATTTGCACACAAGTAAGTATCCGTAATTTGTTTGAATAGTACAGAAACGTATTAATATTAGGATTGCTGAAGGACGATTTTTGTGATTTAACATAAACACAGTATGTTCAATTTATGTTCCAGTGCATTACCTAAATTTACAAAGAATGTGTGCTTTAATAATTACTCTGACAAATGGCGTCTTTTAACGAAATTGAGCTGAGCTATTTTGTAAAATTATAAGAAAATAATTATGTTCGCCGTAGACACACATAAAATATGAAGATTTTAAAAAAGCCTTGGAATTGTAAATGAGTGCCCGTCGTGAAAAATTAATAGCAAGGAAAAAGAATCCATAAATTTTAAAGGTGACTGAAATAATATGGTACACTCTGTGAAAGAAAGCGCTAAATAATACAGCGGGAACTATGAAAGAGATTTGTCATAAATTTATAAAAGTTCTAAAATTAAAATAAGGAGATATAATTTTTTTTTAAAAATATTCTGTCATTTCTAGGGTAACGTTACTACTTTTTTACTTTGCATGAATAAGTAATTCAAAATGGAAGAAATTTATTTTGAAACAGCATTCACTTCATCCTTGTTTGATAATTTCTTTACATAATAGCGTTGAAAAAATAAATCTTTATCAAAAGTTTTAATTACTTCGCAAAATACTATATCCTCAAGAAAAAAAAGAATATTTGTTAGTTATACTCTAATAACAGTACTTGAAAGAGGAATTTTCTTTTTAACAAAATTTTAACATATACTGAAGGAAATAAGTATTAGAAAATATAACATACTATACTCAGTAGAATAAATGTTGAATTTATTCGAACTGATCAAAATTCATTAAAAAAAAAAAAACTTTAGAAAATATGAGCTGTTGTACAGTAGTTTATTTGTATGTTAGCAACAGTTTATTTCTTAACATGTATTTCCTTTGTTTGTATTCATTTATGAAATGCTTGAAAATATTTTAAGACTTTTTTAATTGATATTCAACATATTGATATGCAAGAATATTTTTAAGAATTCGAGAGCAATTGAAAAATTAAAACAGAAACTATCTATGCCTACATCCTCCCCCCTTGTTTTTCTCTTCTACAATCTTTAAAAGACAAGTTTTTATACGTGAAATGGAATTTTTAAACACAAGAAAGATACACCTTATACAAAGAGAAACGAGATAATTGATTTCCGGGGCAATATTCTTTCTCAAATGTCGCATTCATTCTCGATTTCCGTATGATTATACATCATTCTCGAATTTATTAACGTTATACGTCACGTCAATTCCTTTCTTACAAAATCGTCGTGGGTGTCCAGTATATACCTCCATTAAACCTAAAATTTTTAAATATATGTTTGGGATTTAAAAATTTTTTTTTTACTGTGTGTGTTTCAATCGGTTCGTGAGAGAGAAACTTTTCAAAATTGATTAAAAGCTATATTTTATCAACAATGAATTAAGTGAAATGGTTCGGCAACCATTTTCATTAAAAATGTAACACCTAAAAAAATTAATTTTGTTGAAACCATAAAAAATTTCAGGGTTCAAAGCTCACACAAAAATAGTTTTAGTATTTTAATGACAGAAAGGATAAAAACATTTTGTAAAACATCAAAAATAACAGATTAATAAGCTTCATTAAGTACATGTTTGTCTGCCATATATAAATTGAACCTATTTTCTTTAAGACTAAAATGTTTTTGTTTTCCAGGTCACTTCAACTATTTAATTTTTACTGAATAAATGTTTATTATATATTTGAGATG
>BMAW01081795.1:0-13165 GCA_019974015.1 Nephila pilipes | reverse complement strand
TTTTTTCATTTTTTCATAACACTCTTCGGTGCCTCAGAGTGTGCTAGCGTTATGATACTTTAAAAATTTTATATATTTACATGTTCTATCGTTTGAAGAACAGTAAAATTAATAAAAAGTTACTTTTAATCTTGTATTCAAAAATTTTCATAAGATGATTTTTTTATTAGATTTTGAAATAAGAAATAAAAATCAGATTACTCGTAAATGATTAAATTTATCTATTGACATTTTTAGACATTTTTAGTAGGACTCAAACTCTATAAGAGAAAAATTCGATATTTAAATACTTTTACGAATGCTTAGAAATTTAAAAATATACTTATATAAGTACTTGACTATTTATAGTTAGTAGATTTGGATGTAAATGAATATATATTTTTATAATATTTTTTATCAGTGTTTAAAATCTTAACGGAATTTTTATTATACTTTATGTGATACATACAGATAAATTTTAAAGGTTCATGGTATTTTAAAAAAAGGTAATAGTCTATATATGTGTTCCATATACAAGGTTATTCAAAATGATTCAACCGATTCCAAAATTCCATATTTTTAAAAAGTTATTACAGAATGATAAGTAATACACGAATACAAAGTAAATCTGTGAAGTATTAAAAGGTGTGGATATTACATAAGGAGACTGACGCTGTGAAGCCTTTTATTTTGATTTCATACATTTTTACTAATTCCTGAACATCCCTCATCCACTACTTCTACAGTGCTCTACCTTCCATTTTTGGGACAGGAAGCATGATGTTTTCTCTTTTTCAGAATCAATGGATTCAATTCTTGTTTCTTTTAATGCAGATTTCCCCTCAGGAAACAGGTATGAGTCCCATGGCGCAAAATCCGGCGAGTAAGAGGATGTTCTAATACTGGAATGCTGCGCTTGCCTAGAAACCTCTTGACAGGCAACTCGGAATCACTTGTCCTTTTACAATTCGGGTCGTTTTTCCTTTATCTTTCACAGAGTTCAGCAAGTACGAGAAGGTAGTAATGTGGATTAATAATTTAACGTTCAGAAAGAACGTGGAGGAAGTGATGTTGATTAATAATTAAACATTCTGGAACCCAGCGAAGGTTCACAATCCCATGTATTTCGAAAAAAAGCGATCATTATTGCTTTGAAATCTTATTTGCTCTTTCGAGCGTTTTTGACTCTAAGTGAAGATGGGCTTTCTGTTTCAGGATCATAACTAAAAACTTGCAATGCGTTGTTTACATGCTTAAAATAAATTCGGGTCATTTTTCATGACATTCTAAGTATCAGTACAAACATTTTTGCGAGTTACTTGTTTTTCAAACACTAGAATTTTATGCACTATTTACCGCACATGTTTTCAATGTAAAAGCTGTGATGTAAAATTTGCCGTAGGGATGATCTACCAATTTTTATAATCTCAAGGAATTATACGATTACTTAACCGACAGTCAAATAGAACCAGATTACTAATTTTTTTCGATATTGTCATCCATTTTTGAGGTGAAAGGGCAACCCTGGCTTAAATTATGTTCAACGTCTTCTCCGCCATCTTGAAAACGCTTGACCCACTCAAAAATACGAGCACGCGATAAGCATTCATTCACATACACTAATTTTTATAAATTTTAAGTTTAGTTAGCGGTTTTTCCAAGTTTCATGAGAAACTCCACAACAGTTCGTTGCTCCAATATTACACTTATATTTTTTTCCGGTGAAACAAAGAAATGTTTCCAATACGAATGAAGGCTATGGCTATACACATTTGATACAAAGGCAATGTAATAGAAAAAAAAGTTTCATGCTAAGCAGTTTTCAGTCGGTGGCGCATGCGTTCTTCTAAAGTAGCATCAATCTCGTTATTTAATATCCATACCACATACATTCCGAAAAATAAATGGCTCTCGTGTGTTCTTCGTGGATCTATTTCACGATGCTACCTCACAGTTGCATCGGTCGCATTGGAATAGAGATTTTGGTCTTACACAGCTGGCCTCCTAAGTCACTTGATATAGTTCCATCCATTATCTTCATTTGAGGGTTTATAAAAGATAAAGCGCATGAGCCACCTCTGCCTACAAATTCATATTCATGGATTTCTGTTGATGTATAATTAATTACTACTGACACTTTACATTGTATTTGGCAGGAATTTACATATCAAATAGACATTTTATTCGTGTAATTAAGTTATCATGTACACATAATTTTTTTTTACACACATTCATCTGTTACTTATCCTTCTATATGATACTAAGCATTTTAAATAACCCTGTATTTTAAATTTCAATATATCCGTAGAAGATGAAAATGTATATATCTCAAAAAGTAGATCTGCGTAACAAAAGTTAAATCTTTTCAAATATCCTTAAAATCTTTCAAACCGCCAGAAATATGTTCTATTTTTAAACAAACGAAACGAACTTTCGTACGTTTCCGACGGTTTTTCATACTTTATAACGTAGAAAAACGTTCCTTGGAATAAATTCACAGACAAACAAAATTTACCAAACAGCATTTTCCACCACTGGCTAGTTTTCTGAAACATTAATATTAGATTTATAATGGAAGTTTAGTTTCCTTAGGGAGTATAGAGAGAAACCGTAAAAGATCAAAAGTAAACACTTTCTCGTGAAGAAAGTTCGTTGCTCTTTCTTGAAAAAAAATCGAGACAATCAATAAAAAAAAAAGGAGTATTCTATTTAAAGGAGTTTAAAACGTTTCTTGAAAGCTGAGAAACTTCAAAATACAGGAGAATGACTCGTATTTTACTAAATTCCAGATTTCTTTTGAAATATTCATTATTTTATTAGTACTAACATTTTTGATATAATAACTATTGATGTAATTCCTACAAAAGAGTATGTCGCTTCTCGACTGGATATATTTCTCAAGAAATCGTATTTTTTGTAATATATTTAACTATGACATATTAATTTATATCTAAGTTTTAATTTTAGGATACCGGGATATGCGCAAATGATATAATATTTAATTTAAGAATCTTTCTTTTTGAGGCATATTAGTCTTAAAATTATTCGAAAAGCTTAGGTATTTTTGTATGACTAAAACTAATGTTTTAATCATGTTGTAGAAGAATAAAAAGTAATTTTCCACCCTCTGAATGAATATGGATCTGAATTTCAGATAAATTTGTGTTTAGGTATGATTTTCAAAAAAATAATGTTCCACAAATAATCAAAAAGTTTTATTCTTAAAATGTAATAAATATGCACAAAAATAGTGAGACAAAGCTTTGAATGATGTTACTGTATATTTTTTTCTAAAAATATTATAAAAATTTGATTGGTCAGTTGATTTATTCAAGTTACACTAGGCGCAACATGAGCACTATTGGTGACGTACCTTGTAATCCTGAACCTCGGTCAAGTGAGGAGGACGTCATCTGAGTTAGCCCCCTTTCTCGAAACTTCCATACCACACCTTTAGAGGACTTTTGTGCCACAATAGATTTAACGTGCATGAGCCTGTGATATACGACGGGTCTTTTTTTTTTTTGGCATCGAGCATCAAACCTACTATTCGATGAAGACCGCAGACCACTACTATGACCACTAAGCTACCGTGTCCTATAAAACTTTTAAATTTTGGAAGTTTTATTTAAACTCTTGCTTTGAAATAAATATTATTTTCTTAAACTTAAGTATTATTTAGAAGGAAATAACTTTTGATCAATATACACATAGGTATTCTTTATAGAAACATAAAGATTTAGAGCCACATTGTTTAATACTTTTCTTTAAAACGGAACCTTTATGCAAATATATTTCGCTAGTCACATTTATATTCAACTGAAAGGGGGGAAAAACCTTTTTGACTAAAAATTACTTGTAGTAGATATTTTAATTAGTTCTAAAGTAAGATTAAGATATTCTTATTAGGCATAAGAAAAATTAAAACTCAAAGAATTTGAAAAAAATATGCATTATAAAAAACAAGGAGTCCTAAATATGATATTTTACGATTCCACTTATGTCTTAGCATACCTTAAATTTATTGACAAATGTACTACATAATGTGTGTGTACCACATTATTATTATATTATTATTATTCGAATACTATATTGTTATTATTCGAAGAATACATCATATCATGATTGTAATTATTTATTAACGTCGTACTTAGAAGCAACACAAAGTCTGTTAGCGATCGACCTCATAATTTAGAACCTCAAAGAATTGATGAGGATGACACCTGTGCTGGCACGTCCATCTTGAATTTTCTTCCCCACGTCAACGGGAGAAATTGGATAACTGACAGATTAACAGCCTTGCTAGACGGTGGGTACTCATGGGTATCAAGGCTTCATATTCTAACATGACGAAAACAATGCTAATGGAGTTTGCGACCAGAACTACTAGGCTACAGCGGCCACTTAGACACGTAAAAATAAAGAACTAGATGCATATTTTATTTACCTAATAATATTATTAACTATTGAATTACAAATTAATATGTTATACCACAATAGCTTTATCGGCGAGGGAAAGAAGATGGGTTTTAGTGTTCAATTCAAGAAGAAAGAACCAGATCCATGAAGCGAGAAATCTTTCAGTTAGGAACAAACGAATCCTCAGCCGTATAACCCTGGCCTAGGTTTCAGTATATTCCATCTTTCTTGTACTTGATGCAATTCTTGATGAGCACAAAAAAGTGAAAGATGTTCGTTAATATTTTGACTAACCTCCCTGAGGGCCACTTTTTAAGATGATGGCATACAGACTCTTGAATTTCTATTCAAGAAATACCTTTACGTGCTTGACATTACGTCACGAAAAGTAGTGTCATGTTTGTAAAGAGCTATTAAATATGTATATTTGACACCCACGTCTATCACTTTTTATTACACTGTTACTGTAAAATATCCACTGCTCTATTGGAAAGAGAAAAATGAGCAGATGGTCCAGATGAGGATTACTACAAATGGCGATTAGCGATCAATAAAAATTTTGCATTCCATGTTTCGAGTTTGCTTTCTGGTAATGATTTTATTCTCTTGGAACTGTATGGTTCGAAGAGTGATACTCATTTTGAACTAAAATATTTGATTAAAATGGTCTTTGGTCTTGCCGAGTGTGATAGATTTTTCATTGAAAAATTTGTGCTTAGAATGAATGGCTGACAACAGTGAATGCAGATAACTACCCATGGCGAGTAATTTTCCTTATGTTTAAGGAAATCTATTTTCTGTTGACCGAGTAAACTAGTAAGATTCTGATAAAATAAAATATTTATGTATGTTTAGTAAAGCTGCGCATAATGGTTAGCTAGAGAAATACATTATTTTGTTAAAGTTCGAAAGAATTATAATTTTCTTTTTTCAAAATCTGTTTTGCTATTAACATAACAAAATGGCTAATGTTAAAGGTGTTTACTTCCCAATAGCCTCCGTAGTTATTAAACATAATAAATAACTGCATGTACCTAATAGTAGTGTGTAAAAAGATACGAAACTTTTTAACAAACTATAAATTTATTTTAACGACTGCCAGCAGCTATACTTGTGCGGCGAGCTCGTACACTAACATTAATACACTAATGGCGTCTCCCGCCAAACCCAGTTCTTCGTTCCAAATAACAAGGATGTTGCCAATACGTAACAGATTAAAACTGGGTTGATGGTGTGGGAATAGCACCATATATATATAAACCAAAGACACCACAAAAGTACTAATGAAATAAAGACATTGAATATACACAAAAATACAAACAATAGATATTGAACACAAAACAGGTCCAAACACCTAATTTAGAACAAAAGTATTTCTATTAGAATTCTTTTTGTCAGAATTAATACAGCAACGACGAGTTACAACGCAAGGAAGAAAGACAGAGACGAAGGGAAACACAGCTGATAGTAAATAAAGAAATGTTATAGTTATGATATCCATTAAAATCTCAAAAAGAAATTGAGAAAATCAACAAGAAGGAAAGACATCGCGAATAAAAGTATCTAACTATTAAATGCATCTAGCGGAACACAAAAGAAATCCATTTGTCGGATTTCGAACTAGAATCACGTTCATTCCATGGCAGAAATCCACCACCAAAAGAGAAAAAAGGGCAAAGAAATAAGAAAAAAATACCAATCACACAAGAGTTGCACTTTTCGCAAAACTGGTTTACATATATATCGAAACACGTGACGAGAACAATGTTAGCGGGAGATTCATCTTTATCTAATAAAATAAGTTAATCAAATTCTGTGCTTGTGTAACCTCTCAATTCCATTTTCACATGGATTGTATCTAGAAAATAAATACACAAGAAATCACTTGTACAAAGGAAGCCTGCTTTCTTCGGAGAAAGCTATCGGACAGATACTGCACTTAATCCGAAGAGACCAATGTAGGATATGATACATAATAAATTCAATCAGTGGTTTGCAATATATTTCCATGTTTTTTTTTTTCTTAACATTATCTAGTATCGAGATGCGTTTTTATAATCGGCATCTGATGAGCGTTATATCTAAGCATTGTGATGAAATTTAATAATCTGTTATATAAATATTCAAAAGCATGCAACGTGTAGCGAATTCTTAAAACGTATTTTGGGGTATTATTTACAATTTCTTACTTAAATCAATTAAATATATCATATTCAATAATTTGTTTATTACATTTACACTAAATATATTCTAATTCAAATTTTTGAGAAACATATTAAAATGAATGCTGGTTATATGTATAGCAGTATGGAACACCCATGAATTAGTATCTGATATGAAATTCATTTGCATATTAATCACCTTTTTTTTTATTCTAATGCTATTTTACAGGCAAAACTGCACATGGATAAAAGTAATTTAAGACAATAAAGCAGATGTGGACAAATACACAAGTTGGTTGTAATGTTGAGTTCACGACTTGTGCACAAATGTTAATACAATATTTGATTATTATCTAATTCATAGATTTTTTACTGTAACTAAGAAATGAATATACCAACATTTGATTATTAAAATCTGATTCCTAATGCTTTAAACTAAAAAGAGTGAAAAATATTTATACTTTACTTAAAATAAGCTCATTTTTGTTACAGAAGATGTATGTTACCTTAATTTAGACACAATGTCTTAACCCACGTAACGCAATTGGAATTTTCACAATGATAAAAAAAAACTTATTCTCGAAATAACAAATTCTCAAGATTCAATATTGATGGACTTCAGTTTTGAAAAAAAAACTGAATCTCCTGAATTTAAACTTTGTGAAAAACTGAATTTAAGATATCTAAAATTATTTTAAATCAGTCGTTGACAAAACAATCTTATTTATCGATAGTAAAACAAAGGTTTAGTATTTTTTCATTAACATCACAGTTACTGTAATAATTATTATTGAATTGCAGTACGTGTGCCTTTAAAATAATGACTATAATTAAAACGAAGCACCAAAATCGTCTAAAATTCAATATAGAAAACAGCCATCTTTCCTTTACTTTGTCTTTCTTTTTATACTCGAGTAGAGCAACCTAAATAATTCCATATTCTAAATTCAAATTGATTTTAACAATACATGTTCTTTAAACAATGAATAGGGTGTGCTTGATGACAGCAAACATTTCAATAATGTGAATTTATTAAGACAGTAACACAATCACAAGGCTTTCGTTTACCTCAACAATTGATATGTAAGACTATTGTTCACCGACGAATTTTTCTTTCTTTTTGATTTCTCGTGCGATCTAGAAAAGCTAATTTCGAAAACGTTTAATCGAACTTATTTTTACTGTAAACAGTTATTTTTAGTCCTGATATTGAAGGACACGTATGGAATTGGAGAGAAAGAAAACCTATTGGAGCCTTTTGGATTCTTTTAATTATCCTAAGGGAGATCAGAAGAAAATGCGACGTTACTATTATCCTGGAAAAGCTCAGAAAGCCAGAAATGATAATCTATATATACCAATTGCTGCTAATAGGTTTAAATACTTGATTCAGGGGAAACATAAGAGTTACACTCAAAGCAATCCAGGAGACCGAAAACTATATTCTGCACCAGAACCACTGAAAACTAGGAGCCAGTCTTTTTGGAATACAGCTGCCAATTTTTATGCAACAAAAAAGTTTCATCGTTTCAGAGAACGGCCGAAGCGTTTCGATTTAATCAAGCATTCGAATTCTCCCAAGATCAACATACCATCGATTCGAACACATCTGCGGCCTTCTGAACCAACTCGTACAACAGTAGCGCCCTTGATCCCGCAGATCACTTTAAGTCGCTCCTCCATCGCCTACTTAATGCTCTCGGGAATGTTCCTTCTTATCCTGGCGTATCTCTTTCATTGTTGGTGGTACAGGAAAAGCAAAAAATTATCCAGCGAATACTTTCCAATACCTCCATCCAAGCTTTTAGTAGGGAGCGATCACCATTCAAATCATTCAGAGCTATTCAGTATTCCCTCCTCACTCCCTTCCGAAATAGAATCTAACGTTGAGGCGAGTGTAATCATCAACTTAGCAGAAATGGACACCTTACCACTAATCAACCTTCCCCCTTACAATGGTTTCAAATTACCCCCCAACTGATGAGATCCAAACGGCTGGAAACGTTTCTAATGTATTCAGGGAGGGAGACTTTATAAGAAATTATCCAAACGACACCATCACGATTCATCAATCAAGATGCGAGCAGCAAAAAGCTACTTTCAGCTAATTATCCCCTGGTTCAGGGGCTAAAACACACTTGTTGGGCAAAAGGAACCCCACGGACGTTTCAAGTTCACAGTCGTCAGCACAGAAGTGTCTAAAATTTCCTCAGCATTTCACGTTATCCCGGACGAATTCTAAGGAACAAGAAAGTCATCAACAAATATCCGTCGACACCAGCACACCTCATGGGTCGAAATACTAAAAACGCGAAACTTTTTTCAAACACCTATTCCCTGGTACGCAAGCTAAAAGACTCTCGATGGGCATGATGAATCCCATGGACTTATCGAGTTCACAATAATCAGCTTTAGAGCGTCCAAAATTTCTCCAGCATTTGAGGACCCTTTTTCGGCGTCGCTTTCCAAAGAAGAAGAAAGTCATCAACATGCATCAGCCAATACTCTGCGCTCCGAAAACATTTCATTGAACTGTTCCTGTTTCCTTCCGAATGTTGAACACACATTACCTCAGATGGATTCTAAACAAGAGCAATCGTTCTCAACAATTGAAGAATCTATCCTGATTACCTCCTCGGAAGACAGTCCCTCCTCCTCGGCTTACACCACTGCTGTGAACATTTTGGCAGACATTTAAATCCCTTCACCTGCAAATCCCCTTCCCAGTACAAATAATTTGAAACGCTTGCTCCTTCCATCGTCTAATTCTTCTGACATTGAAACAGGAGAGGAGGATACCATAGTTTTGCACTCATCACAAAATACTTAAGGTAAAGCGAGAGTGCTAAGGATTAAAAAGATTTGAAATAAAATCGTGTAAAATAGAAATGTTAAAGACTTAGAGTTCGTGATGAACCATCAATTATACTGCATGAAATCAGTTTCCAGTTAAGTGACGAAAAACAAGAATCAAACTTTGATGGCTTCGGACCTTCTCTTCGGGTAACGACCAATGCGGCAAACGATGATATCCCCCTCCTTGGTATTCCGGCGTCCAATGCTAAGGACTTGCAACGTTTGTTCTTTTCGAAGTCCAGGTCTTCTGACAGAAAGCCCTGAGAGAAAGAAACCATATTTTTTTCATTTGCTGCAATATTCTTTAGATAGACCGAGGGTGAAAAAGTGAAAAAAAAATTCAGACAATATTTATAAGGCAAAAATATCTTAAATTTCTATAAATAAGGGAATATAAAAGCAAGCACCTGTCAAATGATGTAAAAGAAGAATGCAAATTGGATGATTTCTCTATGGACAGTCCCTTCTCTTTGGTTTACTCTATAGCCGTCACCATTTTGGAAGACGATGAAATCTCCTCTGAAATCCTGGGCCTAGCGTCTAGAACATGAAACGGCTTCTCTTTCCGTCGTGTAGGTCTTGTGACAGAAAATATGCGGATGAAAAAAAAATCATTATTTTTCTCTTTTTGCTATGTCTTTTAGATAGAGGATGAGTGAAAAAATGAAAAGAATATTTGAGACAATACTAATAAGGTGAAAACTGCAGAACCTACAAATAAGGGTGCATAAAAATAAGTTCCTTTCAAGTGATGGAAAAGAAGAATGTATCATAGATGCCTTCTTTGTGGACAGTTCCTCCTCTTCAGTATACATTTTGAACCTTCCGGAAGACGAGGAATTCCCCCATTCCTGAAATCCTAACTCATCGCCAAGAACTGGAAACTTTCTCTCTTTCAGTCATCTATGTTTTCTGATAGAGATCCCGGAGAGAAGGAAATAATCTTTTTTCACTTGCCGCAATACCTTTTAAATAAAGTGCGAATGGAAAAGTGAAAAGAAAAATTGAGACAAGTCTTATAAGAAGACCAATGAAAGACGAAATGTTCGTAAGGAATTACAAATAAGGGCGCATTTAAGCAAGTTCCAATCAAGTGATAGAAGAAAAGATGTAATATGGATGACTTCTTATGACCAATAACATGAATCGCTTCCTCTTTCCGCTGTTCGCATCTTCTAACAGAGAACTCAGCAGAGGTGGAAATCGTCATTTTTTTCACTTGTCGCAACGTCCTCTAAATAGGGCTTGAATGAAAAACTGAAAAAAATTATTCAAAATTTATTAGGCGAAACGTTCGTAGAGCTACAAATAAAACAAGCTCATATCAAATTATGAAAAAGGAGAATCTATCTTGGATGGTTGTCTTTTTGGACAGTCCATCCTCTTCGGGTCGTAACCATTTCCGCAGACGATGAAATCTCGTCCTTTTTGCGCCCAGCGGCGAGAATTTGAATCGTTTTCTCGTTCCCTTGTCCAGGTCTTCTAACAGAGACACCGAGAAGACCTAAATCATCCTTTTTCACTTGTAGCTATGTCCTTTAGATATGGGTAAGTGAAAAAGTGAAATAAAATATTTGAAACAATAGATATAAGGTGAAAAGTTCGTAAAGAACTACAAATAAGGGTACATAAAAGCAAGTTCCCATCAAGTGATGGAAAAAGAAAATGAACATGGATGACTACTCTGTAGGCAATCCCTAATCTCCGGTACAGTCTGACCTTACCGGCAGACGAGTAATTCCTCTGTCCTCAAATTTTAAACCATCGCCAAGAACCTGAAACTTTTTCTCTTTCCGGCGATCATGTCTTCAGATAGAGAACACGCAGAGGAAGAAATAATACTTTTTCGCTTGCCGCAGTGCCCTTTAGGTAGGGTACGAATGGAAAACTGATAAGGTGAAAAGTTTGTAAAGAACCACAAAACAGGTCGCATAAAAGCAAGTTCCTGTAAAGTGATGTAAAAGAAGAATCCAAACTAGATACCTCCACGTAGATCAGACTCTTCTTCTTGTGTTACACTGCAGCTGCGACTTCACCAGAGAATCCTGTTCGCGAAACCAAGGATTTGAAACTTTTGCACTTTATATCGTCTAGTTCTTCAGACAGTCAACCGGCAGAAAAGGAAAACATCACTCAGCGCTCGTTGAAATGTTCTTTCTCTAGTGTGTGAGTGGAAAGGTCCAAGAAGATTTAAGACAAAAACTTATAAAATAGAAATGTGTAAGGCGAAAGTAAAACACATTCCATTTGGTCGAGTTGTTGTAAGGTGGTGAGAGTGGATGTAAAAACAATTAATAAATCATTTCAGACATTTTTAGCTGCAAAACTTTAATTTAAACATTAATGCAGCACGATACACAACATTTACAATAATACTACGCATCCAACTGAAATTATGAGACATTGCTTGTTCTTCCGCCAATGTTCTATTTCTCCTCGCTTTCTCTCTCACTACACTCGCCTAGCGTTCAGTTCTTCCTGCTTTGGTCGTCAAGTTGAGTTGTTATTCACTCCGAGTCAAGTTGAGTTGTTCTTCATACATCTTTACTGCAAAGAACTGCAATATAGAACAAGCTCAAATCAAGCGTTCGAGATACTGATAATTTACATTTGAATATACTGAAAGTCTTTGAAGACGGGAAAATGCTAAAGAGTAATATGCGAAGAGAAATAAGTTTTAATAGGCCCTTTTTAATAGAAAAAAAAAACGATTTTCGCAAGTTACTAGTTGGTTGTTTGAATTTCTCGCAACGAATATCCATGGGAATCATTGAGCAGAACTCTTGGTCAACCACACAAGACATAAAATGAAAGGTAGAATTTTTTGAGTCTTCAAGATAAAGCTAAATTATACATTTGTAGAGTGAAAGAGAACGATCGGCATCAGAACTGAAAAGAAGTACAACTAACATTTAATTGTAAATCCAAAAGTTCACGAATTCATTCAGGTTTCAAATAAAATATTTTGCAAGATGAAAAGGAGTGAAACAAATGTGGATTTTGAATCAAATACAATTCTAAATGAACGTGTAGAAGACATCATTACAAGGGCATTTTTAAGGACATAGAGTGCAGAGACTCTAAAATATTTTTCACTTGAAAGAGATTACTCCAATCCCTTAACAATGGACAGTGTGGATTAGTGGGAAGAGCAAAGACTATGGCACGAGGTATGCCACCTTCACATGATTTTTCTAGAGCAACTCTATTCTTATTGGACTGCAGGAGATTCCGAGTGTCAACTGTAAGTTTATGTAACACATGGATCAATAAGTCCCGAGACTGTGCGGTCGTTTTTTTGCAATTTCCTCCTTCAAACGCACCAGCAAGTCAATATAATAATCACTGTTGATCGATTTACCTTTTTTGAGGTAGTCAATGAAAATCACGCCATGCGTATCCCAAAAAACTGACGCCATGACTTTTGCCAGCTGACTGCTGCGTTTTCGGACGGCTTTCGCCAGCTGTGCGCCACTGCCGCTTCGACTCTGGAGTGTAGTGATGTATCCATGTTTCGTCCATGGTCACGTAACGAGCAAGAAATCTTTTTTGTTGCGAGTAAATAGCGATAAACAGCTTTCTGAATCATCGACTCGTTGCTGTTTTTGTTCCATCGAAAGCAATCGCGGCACCCACTTGGAAGAAACCTTTTTCACGCTCAATTTTTCATGAAGGATAGTAAATACACTTCCATATGATATATGTGTCATCTCAGCAATCTCACGGAGCTTCACTTTACGATCTTTCAT
>BMAW01081791.1:59964-117025 GCA_019974015.1 Nephila pilipes | reverse complement strand
GATATCATATTAATATTCAGACAAGTCTTTCAATATCTGTAAATCTGCATGTATATAATTTTTAATACATGAGGTAGTTATGATATAAGAACAGTATAAATCCTAATATTTACATGTATTACATTTTATATTGCCCCTCTTTCAAAAAAATGCATTCTCTGAATCAGTAAAGCATGATGATAAAAGTTGCTTTGATTTAGAAATATTCTATAACTTAAAATACTTTATATATTCTTTACGATTATTTTTGACTTAAATATTAAATGCTGAACTTTACTCATGTATATTTTTTTCAACTTTTCTTAACTTAAATAATAAATCTTTCCCTGTTAAGTATCAAAAAAGAACGTAAAGCCATTATATCGTTTAATTCTAGTAGATGCGTTGATATTTCAGAAAGCTATTTATTTGGCGTTTAAAGATAATACAACTGATATTAATTTTCACAAGTAAATGGCATTAAACTGTTTCGTAGAGTAAATATTTAAGCACTTAATCATTGTCAACTTTTCCTGTTCGCAATCTTTAAACTAATTTTGTAACATGAGGAATATATCGAGTGAATCTGTATATTTTAATTTTCTATGATTGATCAATATTCCTTTTTCAACTGCTTATCCGGAAAATATTTTATGTTCTCATAAGTAAACATTAATTGAAATAATTGTTAATGTGTTCCTAATTAAATTAACTGAATTTCAGGTAAAAATCATTTGATTAATTCAACACTTTTAACTTGTGCAAAAGAAATATTGATATCTAAATGTTCAACACTTGCTTCATTTTTTTAAAGATTTTATTTTTTTGAACTCATTCATTTATGATAAAACTATTCTAAAAATATCCTAAAATATATTAATAACAAAAAATAGTAACTCTACTGATACATGTCTAAATTTGACTCAAAATGTGAGTTATTCAAAAATTAAGTAATATTTAAAAATTTTTAACAATTTTATGTAAAATTTTTAGAAA
Source organism: Nephila pilipes (assembly GCA_019974015.1). Taxonomy (NCBI): domain Eukaryota; kingdom Metazoa; phylum Arthropoda; class Arachnida; order Araneae; family Nephilidae; genus Nephila; species Nephila pilipes. The sequence continues at coordinate 116,050 of BMAW01081791.1, read as the reverse complement.
TAGAACATAAAATTTTGTAAGTAGTAATTTATTTATAAGATGTCACGTATTCTATTCTTTAAGGTATCCGACTACGTTAGGAACTATAATTTAGAAAAAAAAGTATAAATGAATAATTTTTTTGATAATTAGTATCACCTGAATTAAAATGTACATGAAAAGGCATTTCAAAAGTTTAATTACAATGAAATTTTTTTAAAATGCATAAGATAAGCATACAATGAGAAAAAAGATAGACCATTTTCAAAATATTCTCCTCTAACGAAAACTCTTTCTATAACAATGTTATTCAGCATATGTATTGATATGACACCTGTACAGAGCCTGAACCAGGAATTTTTAATAATTCACAGTATTTGCAGATTTATTAAAAATCGAAGTAACAACACGATATTTTTTTTAAATTCCTCCATTCTTGTGGATTAAAATGTGAATAAATCCACTTATATACCATTTATTACAAAATTCCTAATTCAGGATCTTAATAATAATATGAAAAACCTTTCTACCAAACTCTATCGGTATATAGAAAAAAACCATTTGAGTTATTACTTTTCAATAATTATTAGCATACTAAAAATTATATTCTTCAAAAAATGGATTTAATGTTAAAACTTGTTCAGGAAAAAAAAGGAAATGTCTGATACTAAAATACTTATGACTTGATTTTTCTGTACCGTAGCTACAAATGGAATCTAGCGTTAGAAAGAAAATATTTCAAATATTTTAATGCATTAATAAAAAAAATATCGGTATTTTCTCCAAAATTCGAATTTTTAACGTAGTCGGATACCTGAAACCAGTTATTCTCAACCATTTTAAGGCTTTTGTCCTCCTAAATAGCGAAAACTTTTTCAACGGCCTCTTCCCTTTAATAAATTTCCTAATTTATGTTTGCGGACAGAATTATAAGAGAAAAAAATTCAAGTAATTTTCTTTGATAAACTTACACACCAAATTTGTTGAGCTTAACTCAATATTTTTACTGCAGCAGATTTTTGCAATAAATTTGTTTAACATAAGAATGACTAATGCGAAAACCCATGCTTAAAAAGAGGTTTTATTCTTAATTGGACAATTAAGAAACATAAAAAAAAATCACACTAAAAATTAAAATGATTGAAACAATCAAGTACCTGTGTCACTGGGATGTTTGTCATTGATGATGGTTCAGAGTTACTTTTTTCAGGCTTTGTTCCATATTTTTAATTAGATAAAAGCGCAAATCCTCCCTTTGCACAATTTGGAGTAGATTACATCTTTTTTGTAACTAGACCATTCTCTGAATCCTCACTGTATAAGATAGGGGGATAGGTAAGAAGTTAAACAAATTGACGATAGTTCATAGTCTAGGGTAAAGAGGACCTCGAAGCTAAAATTCTATGAGACAACAAACATTCTGAAAGCTGCCTTTCAAAATTTCGTTAGTTGTAAGCGCAAATAATACCTATTGAATCTACCCTATGTTGTCTCAATATTCATAAAATAGTTCATATTCCCCATCCTCCATTGAGGAACTTCTAAGAATAAAATATCCTCAAAACACTCAGAAAAATTACTTGAGCAAAGGCGTAAGGTAATGACAGTAAGCATATGCATAATTTGAAAGGGATTTTAATATTCTTATAAGGATCCAACAAGAGAAGAGACTGGCTGATTTCTCGTTGAGACTAATATTCTGCTTCCACAATCTTAGAATGTCAGACATAATAGATAATGTTGTAATCAATTGAGTTCGTCGCTTTGAAGTTGCAAATGAATTGCATTGAATTTTGTGAATAAATCGTTCATGTTCACAACATTGATCTTAACTGTAGCAATCTTTCTCTCAGAGCTACAACTTTGCCATCGACAAACTCAAGCACATATTCTAAAGGATTCCAGAGGTTATAGAGGTAAGGGAGCCAGTGATTATCGAAGCAGGTGATTATATTCTTTATTGTTTTTCTTACACAGCTGCCCGAATTATCAGTCACTGAGAGCATTACAGCGAAACTTGATCATAGCAGAGATGACATGTTGTAATGAATGATGCGGGTCACTGAAGGCTTTTGCAATTAATTTTGTTTTTAATCTCGTAGTAAGCAGCTAAAATATCTAGCATCTCCCTCTTCTAAAGGGTAATGAATCCACTATGACGAGCAATCATTGGAGTAGCTCTGTCAGCAGAAAAATTTATAATTTTCGTAAGAGGAATATTTTCTCTTCACAATAAATATATAATCGTATTTAAAATAAGTTCATCTTTAGTATTTGCAATAAAGCTGCTTGCAAAATGCATCTCTTGAATAATTTTTGAGCTCTCACGTATGCCATTAGCAAAGCCTCTATATTTGGCAAGATTGACTGATTCCACTTGAAAAGAAAATTCGGTAGGTATCAAAAGTTTGCAAATGGAAACTTCAACATCTTCCTCCACCATCAATATTGGCAAAAATACGAGGGCTATTCAGAAAGTAAGGGACGTTTTGGAATTAAAAAAGAAACTGAGTACAAGAAAAAAAAAATATTACATACAACAGAAAGAGCGACTAAAATTCTACTTTTCTACACAGTCACCAAACAAATTGAGGCACATATTATAGTGGTGGACAGCTTTGAAAATCCTTTGTCATAGAATTCTGAAGCCTGTAATCTCAACCACTCAGTGACGCGCACCCGCAGCTCCTTTCGGCACCCATGTTGCACTAAATTTGCGGTAGCCTAGCTTTTGTGTGACAATTTCAAACAACAAAGTCCATGAAATTTGTGGAAAATTAAGCAAAAGCTCCGTTATTGTAAAACGGCGGTTTTCACGAATCTTTTCATCAACTCTAGCGACCAGTTCGTCAGTCACAATGCTAGGGCGTCCACTCTTCTCTTCATCGTGAACGTTAGTTCGGCCATTTTAAAACTGAATGCACCATTTCCGGATTGAACTTTCACTCATTACGTTGTTTCCGTACACTTCACATACTTGCCGATAAATTTCCATAAGTTTTAGGTTTTTTGCCAACAAAAACCGCATTGTGATGGCTGGACGCCGACTGAGATGCCGAGCATGCAGACACCAAAATATATGTTATCGGCGCGCGCCTAGCGGCGTCAGACGAAAACGTTCCTTACTTTTGTAATGGTGTAATTTCGTTTCGTGTAATTTCGCTTCTAAAACATCCTTCGCAGTCGGCAGAATAATCTTTTCACCGATATTGGGAGCATTCTACGATATAGAATTTAATAGGTTATTAGACCATTATCGTATTTTTGTGATGAAATTGCTAATAACTTGAGACCGATGTACTTTCCGAAACTTCTTAAATTTCATGAAGAATGAAATATATTTAATTTTCTTGTCAAAATGATCTTTTAGTAGAGGCTTCTGCAAACGTATTAGCTTCCTTGCCTCATTAGATATCACTTTTCACAAAGTAAAAACACAAATAGCTCGATGGTAATAGAATAATTCACATTTACACTCCAATCATATTTTCAGATACGTGGCACTATATTGACGACATTTCGTTTTGGCAACCGACATAATTTTCTGCAGCAAAATATGTTCAGGGAAAGATAATTATTTCTTAAAATAAATAATTCACGATGATGTATAATAAGTTCACTTACCTAGCCGATTGTCCAAATGAACAATGAAAATAAATTGAACCTGAGGAAGAAAAAAAGAAATGTAGCTAATAAAAACAAACACAAAAACACTGGTCAAATTCTAGTTTTTTGCTTCGGACAACTGCCGCGCCGTTTTCTGAGAATTGCGTGACAAGAGTCTTGTTTCACTGTCTATCTGACGCATCTTCACGATAGGAAATACCAAAAGTCATTTTGCATCAATACCCTCAAAGACGATACTTCAAACGATTACTCATATGCAAAATACTGTACTTCTGCTTCTTTTCGCTTTCTTTTCCAGAATGGAAACATACTTATCGGAATTGAAGGAAGCTATGTGCTGGGAAACGTAGGAAATAAAATTTACTCGTTCCAGAATCATTTCGTAAACTCTTTTCATTTCTTATACGAATAGTGTGTATTGAATAATTATTTTAGTAGTTTTATTGGAGGGTTAAAATTCATTTGGAATGCCAAAATATACGCATATGACCTCCTATTGCCCAAAACGTACCCACTACCTCCTTACAACCCAAACAAGTTTACCACCCTTCAGCTTTTTTCTGCCTCCCCCCCCCTAGTGGGAGCTTTCGCGTCCATTGTGAACCAGTGCTTTAAATTTTCTAGAAAATGAAATTTTGTTAAGCAGCAAAATTAAATTGATTTAAAATTTCAATAGATATTTTTAAATTAACACATTCAAGTCTTATGAGATTATGCTTAATCTTGACTGTAATATTTAATTGTTATGTGATGGTTTTACAAAGCTATGACTAAATTTTTTAACGCTACTTTTAATAAAGTTATAATCGTAAAAGGAATGTCACCCTTAGTAACTTTCGCAATTTTCATTAGAGTTGGTTAAAACTAGCATTCACGTTAATGGAGTCCAGGTAACTAAGCATAATGTTAATGGTACTTTATATCAATTTTTATTGCGTAACTAATCCTTCATCACAAAATAAAATTTTAATTTAAAATTTTGGAAAATTTTATTTGAAACGTTTCGTGCATAAAGGTTTTAAAAAACACTTCAGTTAATGTTTAAATAGTGTCTCAAGCATTTGATAATAAAATATTCTCCTCTTAAAACATTCTCAAATCATTGCACCAAATGATTGGTAATTTCTTTTTCTAATTAAGGCATAAGAATTTCAAAATATAATATTGTAATAAAACATATAGGTTATTAAATACATTTTCAAAACATTGGGAAACAATAAAAGTTTTAAACATCTCAATTTATCTTGTCGTAAAATCTTTAAATTCAAAATTTTTTTGAATCCTTCCATATGTTCAGGATGCTTGCAACTTTGAAGTTAATATGAAACATAACGGCTTTCTAAGTGATCGTATATAAATGTATAAATTTTAATTATCAGTCTAATCATCACGTGGTGTTAATAAATAGTGAAAATAGTTTGAATCGTTTGCGCTAGTATAATCTAGTGTATGACTTTTTAATTTTTTTTTGGAACTAATGCGCGAAATCCAATAAAATTTGGAATGTAAGCAATTTAGATCTTTTTATAAATAGTTTTGGGAAAACAGAGTTTTTCACAATTGAAGAAATCGTTTTTCATAAATTAATTAACTGATTTAATTAAGTTAATTAATGTATTCATAAACATCATCATTCTTTATGAGCTGGATATCAATTTTGGTCATCTACAATGTTATCAACTTTTACATTGCATTCCTTTTTTTCATATTCGTTGAAAAATTTGAATGGCGCATTTCTTGACCATTATACGCATTACAATCAATGTCACACACAGACTTTCGGTTTGTAGTTATATTATAATGATGTCCGTATCAAAAGTTTTCTCAACATATCTTTTGAAATGTATAATTACTTAAAAGAAATTAGAGAACACTGGCATATGTTTTAAAATTTAAATTTCCATAATTTAACCACTTACCTAATAATTCAAATAAAAGAGCTATCACATAATTTTCAAATCCTAATTCGCACTTTAAATTCATTTCATACAAAATAATACACAATATTAACTTTCAATTATTGTGATCCTATTTGTAACAACATTGCAAGTGTTCATCCAACAAAACGTATGAAACGTGGAATGTTTAAATTCATCACTCACACAAGCATCAGTTATCAAAACATTTAATTCTTTCAGCTGCTAATCTCTCAATATATTTATATAGTACGAACAAGAATAGGAGACTTTTTTCCTGTTGTATTAATGAATAAAATAATTTACATATTTATTAAGACTTGTATGCACATACACGATAAAAATTGTTGGCACTATCCCTTTTTTGCTGCAACAAATAAAATTAATGAGCATTAATAACTAACTCATTCAAATTGCCTTAAATAAGTTTTATAAAGATTACAAATATTACTATTCACCGTGTTTTTATTATAGGTTATTTCAATTTTTTCCTCTGAATAGTTTTATATTATTGTGTATTTTAAACAGCTTGAATGGATTCATGTGCAATGCACTGAAAATGTACATTAAAATATCTACAGAGAAATTTTTTTAAAATATCTGCTTCATTACGGAGGGGAAAAAATTATCTTTCATGGTCTACAATTAATTTTTATGGTACAATAATTGTATTCTTCAACTTAATATTTGCACTAACTACATCTGTAATTCATTGATCTCATTTTATCATCATTAAGGCTCATTTTTACTTATCTATCTATTAATTTTGCTATAGAGAAAAATTACAGAAAACACTTCACAAAACTACAGAACATGCGTAACTAACTTTACAATTCATTCCCTCCCCCTGAAAACAGGCAATCTATTAACTTTTTGGATAACGGTATATGCATTAGATATCAGTATGAAAGAAGACTCAGATTTTTTCATTTTTATTTACTATTGAAACTAAACAGAAATGAACAAAGGTAAGTAAATACTTAATGTAATCTTAAATTATTTTGAATAACAAATTTGCTAAAATATATTTTCTGCTGATTTCAAATAAATATTATATTTTTTAACATATACTTTGGTAATTAATGTATTTTTAAGATCTGCGGGTTACAGATGTGATTGTCCGCTTGTCCATAACTCATTCATAAGGAAAAAGTTTTAAGAATCATTTTGTGTCTTTCTGAAAATTATTACTGTAAGTTTCTCTTTATCTGACATCCAGAATATTTCGTCGTTTCAAAGTTTTGTGGATTACAGGAAAGGCTATATAAAATCCAAACAACCCCGTTTAATATTGAACGTATGGTCACATTATAACTCACCGCCCCCTCCCTCTAAATCTCTCATCCAAACACCGAATCAATACTTAATGTGGAACCGTTACTATTCGAATCTCTGCTGCCGCACTTTAGAATCAGCATTGATTACAATGTCTTTAACATCCCTCAAGTCATACCTTCAGCAACGTAACGTAATGTAAGACGGGAGTTCGATAGACGTCTGCTAATTAATTCTACTAAGCTCTGACTTTGATAGTGAGGCTGACAGTGAAGTTATTGTGAATTTGTCTACACAGCATCGATTTCGTCGTCACTCTCGATCACTTACAACAAAGAAGATCAACCTTGAGGAAATTAATTGCTAAAAAATTGTTTTAAATTTCTGGTTTTTTTTTTAAAAATAGTTTCATTAGTTGCATTCCAATTAAAATAGCTTTAAAAATAATTTATAGTTCGAATCCATTATTTCAATTATTCGCTTGGACCATTGATTGAATGAACAAAAATATTGAAATCATAGTTCAAATTCAGACATTAGTTATTAAAACTAAGATCATTATGATATTTTAAAACACCTTTCAAAAGATGATAGAGATTTACTTCTTATTGATAGAATTAATAAAAGAAGTTATATCATAGTTACAAATATCAAAACTTTCCTTATTACTAATATGTTTGACTTTATCAGCTCTAATTTTAATAATGATTGTAATTATTCAATTTATCTATAATATTTTCTGTGTATATTTTTTATTATTTACCAACTAGGATAATATATATATATATATATATATATATATATATATATATATATATATATATATATATATTATTCGAATAATTAGTCTTACATATGGTAGGGTATTTATAAAATTTTCTTGTTAAAAAGATGTGAGGTAATTTAACAAAATTATTATTATCTCTAATTTTCTTATGAAAGGCAATACACTTATTAGAAATTTCTTTCTGGCTATAACTCATTACTCTAAAGAAGTTATTATTCTAAACACATGTTTATCAGTTATATTAATGAAAATTTCTTTTTTACATTTAATAGCACATTTATTATATACATTGTATGCATTCTAAATATTAAATTAGTCCTTCAATTTAATAATATCAGTTTCTAAATCTTTGAAATCAATATCCTCATTCTTATTAACATGTACATTGAAAAGACAACATTTTTTCTACCAAAGTTATTATAATCTTCAAACTGTTTAAACGCTTTTAAAGAAATATCATAGTTAACTGCTAATGTAGTAATAAAAGTATCAAGATCTGTGCTAATATATTTCTTAATATAAAAAAAAAAATTGAAATATAAGGCCTGAAATTTGTAACATGTTTCATAACTTTTAATAACATTTGATCCTCAATAATACCCAAATAATTTTGAGTCCCATGTTGATATTCCTCATTGTACAGGGTGTTTCATATTGAATGGGACAAAAAGAAGATATGATTGTGAAAATTGTAATTAATATATTTAGAAAATTCAGATTTACCTCATAACTACATTTATTCAAGTTTCTACAGGTGTTCAATATGAGCCCCTCCGGTAACACGACAAATATCTACACGGTAATCAAGCTCCTGCCACACTCGTGATAGCATATCCCCTGGGATGGAGTTCAACTCTGCAGTTATCCACTGCTTCAGTTCCTCTAAGTCCTGAGGAAGTGAACGCACAAAAACCTTGTCTTTAACGAAACCCCAGAGAAAAAAAAAATCACAGGGTGTTAGATCTGGTGATCTCGGCGGCCAATGAAGACATGTCAAATCCTGTGGCCCAGAACGGCCAAACCAGCGATGGGGTAGACGTTCGTTCAGGAACTCTCGTACGTTTTTATTCCAATGTGGGGGAGCACCATCTTGCTGCAAAATGAAATCAGGAACAGCTTCCTCCAGCTGTGGGAGCAACCACTCAGAGAGCATGTCTTGGTAAATGTCCCCATTGATCGATTTTTAGCAAAGAAAAATGGACCAAAAACACGACTGTTTGATAAAGCGTTGAAAACGTTCACCTTGGGAGAATCACGCTGATGTTCTAATGTTACATGGACATTTTCCGTGCCCCAAAAACGCAAATTATGTTGATTAACTTTGCCACATAAATGGAACATGGCTTCATCGGTAAACACCAATGTGTTCTCGCAACCATTCATGTTGATCTTTTCTTGAAATTTCACACAGAAATTCTTACGCAAAGGTTTGTCAGTATGTTTTAAAGCCTGGACCATCTGATATCTGTACGGCTTGAATTGGAGACGCTTCCGTAAAACACACCGTTGTGTGAGAGATAGCCAGTTCTGCACCTGCACGTCGCGTTGATTTTGAGGGACTCCGTAAAAACAAATCACGAATTCTTTCAACCACTTCGGGTTTTGTTTCTTTTCGTCCTGGGCTTTTGTTCTTGCATAAGCAGCCGGTATCTTGGAACTGCTTCCCCCATCTGCTTATGTTATGCAGATGTGGTGGTACTTTACGAAATTTCGTGCGAAAATGTCTTTGCACAACAGTTACCGAGGAGGAATTGGCATATTCGAAAACGCAGTACGCTTTCTCCTGCATGGACGACATTTTGTTTAACAGCGCCTCTAGAGGCGAGTTCGTCATTAGATAATTTTCCCCTGTTGCCAAATAAACTTGTATAATTGTAGTTGCAGAATAAATTTATTTCGGCTGAATAAATCCAGTACGGCACTCACACTGCGCTATTCTTTTTGTCCCATTCAATATGAAACACCCTGTACATACATATATCAATATCGTTTAAGTCTAAGTTAATATTATAATCAAATTATTTAAAAAGGTTCTTTTAAATTTTAATTCTAATTTCTATATTAATTTTAGTTAATTTCAATTATTTTGTTATAATAATAGTAATTACAAAATTAGTTAGGGGGTTATGCAACCCCCTAACTAATTTTGTGTTATTATTGTAAATTTTTATTTAGATCTTTATGACTTTCTGGTTTTTTTATTATTGTAGTAAGCATTTATATATATCAATAGTAGTTTACTTAGTATTTATATTATCAATTGTAGTTTACTTATTGGCGTTTTAAATGTCTTGTTCCTATACACAGAAAATAAATGAATACTAAGTAACTCTTTCTCCTACTTTTGAATGTGATAAAAATATACTACGATATTTGCACTCCAAAACAATAATATACGAGGATTTAAGAAAAATAGTACAGATATATATATATGTTTAAATTTTTTTTATTGATTTAATGTTCTTAAGAGTTGCCCAATATTTTATATATCGCACCCTGTACATGAAGAACTTCATTATTTTGAAACTTAGAAATCCTGAATCTAATCAGTATTTTTCAGAACCTGATGAGAAATCTTTTCAAATAGAATTAAGTATGAAAATATATTATCTAATATAGCATTATAAGTTTAAAATAAAACTTAGATTATGAGAAATGATTTAATATTATCGAATTGAATAAGGATGTATGCACACTTAATACATTTCGTTTCCCATCGTTCCGACGTGAATGCAAAACTTAATTTTCCCTCAAAACTAATCATAAAATAAATATTTACTTTATGTTGGAAATTCCAATTAAGAAATTTTTTAAAATAATGTTTAGAAGTAGAAACATTCAATATATATTTTTCATATAGTTATAAATGGTATTAAATATATTTATTTAAATGAAATCGTTTTTTTATTTTATAACAGCTATTTTTGTAACTGGAATGCGTCAAAAAATTGTTAAAAATTATAATGGGATTTTTTACAATTCTGATCAGTAGTTTGTTGCATATTTTCAAATTCAACATCTAATAGTTGTCAATTTTATATTTAGTTTCTATGTCATGTTAGTGTTTTATAAAATTGATATCTATAGGTATAATATCCATGAAACTGGTATTCATTTAGAGCAATAACTATGACAACTGAAAGTTATGTAAAGTTCATGATTACTGTTTGTTTAAGTATTCGCAACAATATTTTATACAAAATGTTATAATCTGCCCAGGATCAATTATAAAAACGGTTTTTTAGCCTTACACTCCATTTGCATTATTTTGCAATAACAACATTAAGCAATTCCTAAACAGGTAAAACGACCTGAATTAAGTTAGCTTATATTTTCCAAGTTATTTATTTTTAATGATATTGTATCAATGTTATACAATTAAAGCTTTGCACTCTAACACGACAATTACCCTAAATTCGATTCAACTATATAGTTCTTCCAACCCAGTCAATATGAAATGCAATACATTACAAGCATTTTGAACCATTATGTGTGTGTCGATAGGAACTAAACAAAAGTTTATTTTATATAACTACTTTTAAAATTTTCGAAGAAATTCCTCGAAGCCAAATAATTAAATTTAAGACACAGAATACGACATGCATTTACTCTGAATTAGTTCGACATCGAGGAAACCGATTGAAATTAATCAAAGATGAATGTGAGTGTCCTTATTTGTAAACGAGATTGCAACGAATTCTGCTTTCGTGATACTCTAAATTTAAACGAGATTAACAAATATTTTAAGATTTAAGAGGGAAGAAGAGTAATCATGAGCCAATTAAATCACGACTGAATTGAGTCTTCACGCGATTTAATCTTAATTAATTCGCAGCAGGAGTTTTAGCAATTCAATTCATTTAATCTTTTAAGAAAGTTTGAAAAATTTCTTTTTATTATTTTTAATACTCAATAATGCTTAAAATAATATTTTATGAAAACTTAGTAAATGATTGTGTAACAGTTATCAGTTTTTGTCAGTGCTTAAAATGTCTAGGAATTCTATGCATTTATCTCCATGATGATAGATTACAGATTATGGTGTTCAGCATAATTAAGTAGAATATACCACATCATTACATTAATAAACAAAGGAAAAAGACAATCAACAATTAGTACTTAAAAAGACAACTAAAATTTAAATTTATAAGAATTATTGTCAAAAAAGAGCTTAGAGCTTCTTAAGACTTCTTCGAAAATTGCGAGATAGCAAATAATCCCTTTGAGTCTAATTTTTAATCACGCAATCAGATATACTAGGCCTTAGAAAAGATGTCTACCCATCGGAGCTCTAAGTGAAACAAAAAACAGTTGGGTCAACGAACTAAAGAATAGGTTGTATTCAGAAGGAAAATTGTTCTCTGACAAATGAATTAATAGAACTTAAGAGAAGTGGAGCATTTCCGTATATTGTACGCTGTTATTGTTAAATGAAAAGAATTAAAGAGATTAAAATTACTTTTGGATTATTGCCAAACACCATAAAATTATTATTGTTAAAATTTGTATGAAAAAGTAAAATTAAAATTAAAATTGAAGGTTTCACAGGAAAAGTAATGCAAGCAAATGTAGCTATGAGTGTCGTTCTATAAGTCCTTATAAACTCCAACAGATGGCACTCATGTCATCTAAGATTGTTTCTTTTATAGTAAGAATCATGACTCACTAGACAACTGTCTGCCTCAGTTACAAGTATTCGTCACCGTGACGCCTTCCCTACTTTAAAAATACTTCGTCATGAATAATCCTGCCTATGAGATCATCATCGCCTACTTTGGAGCAGATTTTCTGGAAGCAACTCTTTGTTTTGATTGGTGTTTGGTTCCCTGTGTATAAAACGATGAATCCGTTTATCATTGATTGACAACTCGACGCAAAATGACGTCGACAACTCGAGGCCACAACAATAAAATTTTTATTTAGCTGGAAAGGACTACCAAATAAAAACAAACTTATGAATCATTTTCAAATTTATTTCGGCTCCGTTAAACATATGGCAGCAACCAATGGTGGCAACAATTAAATTAAAGATGCCACCTGTCTTGAAATACAATATGTTTTGGAAACCCCTCGTATGCTTAGAGGAGATTACGTTAGATGAAGTCAAAGTAATTTATCTAAGCTGGATAAATTATTGATATGTATAATTGATAAATTGATATGTATGATATGCATACATATCAATATAATTATCAATAATATAATTATCAATATAATTATCAATATAATTATTGATATGTATGATATGCATACTGGATAAATTATTGATATGTATAATTAAGTAGTTTAGCAAGTTAGTCCAGTATAGTATGTAACTAAATAGAAGTTTAGTTAAAATAATATATTAAGTAAGTAAAAAAAGACAGTAGCTATTTTCTTTTCACATCTTCCGGTACTAGGAGAAATAGCCTATCAATTTTAAAACCAGAAAAAAAAATTGTAGCCGTTAGTTATATAACACCTTTCTAAGAAAAAAAAAGTGTTTCCTAATTATAGTATGTCTTTAGTTTCATAAAATAGGCATTTATGATTCAGAAACAAAGGACTTTGATGATTAAGAGAAAAAGACAGATTTAAAAACACCTACGCTTAAGCTAATTTTAAAACAGTTAAAACACAAAATTTTAAGACTTACAATAATTTGCATTAAGTACGTAATATTTTGCGTATTTTTTTAATAGTTATGAAACATATTATTTAGTTAGAAGACATGAAAGAACATAATCGCTATATGTTACAATTGTTACATCCATTTATTTATATGTAAACAAATTCCTTAATAAAATTGTTTTAACTCTCTAAAGCATTTACCGAAAACTAAATAACCCAAAATTAAACGAATTAATTCAAAGTATTTTTACACATCTTTCTTCAAAAAGGTCACAGCCATTTTAAGTAATATTTTATCTTGTTGTGACTGAATTCCATTTAAAAAAAAGTATAGAAATATTCAGCGGTGCAAACAATACTTGAAGTAATACTATGAAACTCTTATTATTTTTATGTTTTGCGAAATTTTCAAAATGTTTAAGATTATAATGTGAACTATTCACGAAAATTCCCTTCACAAATATCTGAGGTTTCTTTCAGATATTATACTTAAGTTTCCAACTTCTTTCCAAACAAACGGAACATGGTTATGTAAATAAAGTAATTTTTAGAAGTGGAAGGAATAGATGAAAAATATTACAGAAATTAAAAAGTGCCAGTCTGTGAATTGAATGAGAGTTTTCTTGCGTGTCCACGTGATTTGTCAAGACAATGACCCAAAGTTGTCTTGTCGATGAACTAATAAGAAGATTTACTCGCATCATACTCTAGTAAGCTTATTCCTTTCTATGTTATAAAAGGTGTTCGTACTCGCAATAAGGGACTTGAAACTGGCTAAGAGGTTTTTTTTCTTATTAGATAATTAATAAATTTTATTTTTAACCATAATTGACTCTCTTAATTATTTTATATGTGAATGAATTCAAGTTGGTGTTTAGATTTATGATTTAAAGATGAGACGAATAAAAGGATAACGTTTCAAGATATTTCCCCTTTTTTCCCGATACTTCCTTGTATTGTCCCATATTTTCTCTTTTCTTAATTAAAAGTGACGATAACGTTTCATACAAATCCTCAAATCCTTCATGAAGATCATTGTACAAGATGCAAAAGAGAAAAATAATGTCAATCGTCTGGAATGTCTAATTCAGCACCTCGCACGATGATCTTTGCCGAGGATAGAAGCAATTTTAAAAAGTCAGAAGTTTCTTTAAAAAATATATTTCAGAAAGAAAAATAAATTGTTAACGTTATTTTCCAATACGCTGTTTCAATCATAATTTTATTTACTTAAAATTTACTTCAATTCGATCCCAAGGATGGAAACTTCTGAATGTTTGCGTGTTTGTGATAACCTGCAGATAACAGCAAAACCATCAAACTGATGATGAGGTTTCTAATAGTTTTATATTCTCAGGTAAATATCAAATTTAGAAGAATGAGGGAAATGTTTTAACCTTGTTTAAATTTGTTCTAAATTATTATTGTTGAAAATTTAATTGGTTTCGCCACTTATAATTACTTATTTGCATATTCTATATTGGTCTTTTGGGACACAAGTTTTGCTATGGAGTGTTCATTGAAGATAAGATAACAAATTAGTTTTGATTTAAAAAAAATATGTGAGATACACATTTAGGAATCAAAAGTTTCTAATTGTTATTATAAATATAGAATTGGTTATTTTTTTAAGTTTTTATTTCCGTTATTGTTCATATTCAACACTTTGTAATATTTTTATTAATCGATATTAAAAAAATGCACGGCAGAATGAAAAGTGTTCCTTTTCAAGCTACAACAAATTTTTCCCCCATTGTTGAGTACCACTAGGGAAACATGGATTAAAATACAATTTTCAATAAAATCCGGTAGATCAATTACAGTTAAAGTAATTTATATGATTGTCTTTTCTAAGAGTACAGCTGCAGTAATTCTGTAGTATCTTAGATATATAGAATTAAATGTTTTATGTAAAATCTTATGTTAAATGTCTTATTGAATGATTTAGTGAGATGCAGGGAATAAGATTGGATATTTCCATTTATAAGCACCGAAGAATTTAGTAAGAGTAGCTGTTTGTGAAAAAATATTGAGCGGAAATTATGAACGAAAATCTTGAATCCTGCCTACAGGGACAAGGGTAAGATATAGAATTGAATAAATACAGAATATTTATAGGGTCATTGAGCCATACCTCATTTCAAGTGCTATTATTGATTCAGACATGATTTATCTAAGACAATTTAGAAACATTTATCTTATTAATTCTTTGATGTGTAAAGAAACATTATCCACAAGTATTGTATTCTAGATATAGTTTGATTTTATTAACGTCGCACTAGAAGCAACAACGAGTCAGTAGGCGACGGACCTCGTAATTTAAAGCTTCCGTAGGTGACAACACTTCCTTCTCCAAACTTCCATACCACGCCAACGATAAGACTTTGGGCTTCGACAGATTTAAAGGGAGTCTACCTCAGCTTTAATGCGGGTCTTATGTGGCATTAGGGTTTGAACCCTTGACTTGACGAAGACAACTGGCCGGAAGTCATAGACCATGATCACCAGACTACCACGGCCAGATGAGTCAGTGAGACATACCTTCATTTCAAGTGCTATTAGAGATTTATACATGATTAGTCTGCAACAATTAAGTAATATTTATAATATTAATTTTTTTGAATTTCATGTGAAGATGATTTTGTTTGGATTCATTACACTAGAAGCAACACGAAAACTATTGGGGGATTTTTGAAGGAGCTTTAACCACAGATACAGTATTCTAGATATTGAACTTTGAATACTCATTAAACCGAATAAAATACATTGGTTGAAATCACTGAATTATTTTTTAATTATTAATCATTGATTTGGGACTGTCTTAAATATTTATTCATAACGACACATCAAAATAAAAGAAATAATCCCGAGATGTTACAAAGTGCATACTGTCTTTAGAGTGGTTTTATTAATCACCACCAACAACATATATACACTTTAAATAAATGTTAGAGAAAAATCAATGAGAGAGAGAGAGAGAAAATTAAAAAAAAATTATGCAGAAATGAAAGACTTAGTAACCTTCGTGACGTTTCTACTTTATTAATTAACTCTACAGTAAGTTTAAAGTCTGATCAAACAGTGAATAAGCTTAAAATTCCAATTAAAGATAACACGTAAGAGAAGAAAAAATACTTTAATTTCTATTAAAGAATTCACAATATTACTCTCTCTCTCGAATCCCTTTTAACTCCGTAAATCCTAGTTTGTATTCTAATGATATTGTCTTAGCACACCAGTTCACTCATTCCGATTCTCGCACATCTAGTTTTTAACAGATTCAACTTTTCTTACTCTAACTAGGAGTCGTTTTTATCTAACTTTCGATTACGATTAATTAATCGAATTTACAAAACTCCATGAGCTTGTCGTTATCGCCTATCTCCCTTCTCTTTCCATTGAATTCTATTTTGCTTATACGCCGCTATCCTTAATTCAATTCATTATATTTCTTGTCTTCATCCTATTTACCTAATCAAGTTTCATTTAGTTGGCAAGGAAACGTGATTATGTGCAGATCGAACTACCAAAATGCCTCTGAGGTTAGTAAAGAGAAAATCGCGAATAGCCCAACGCCACAAATTTAAATACTTATAATTTTCTTTCGCTTAGAGAAACCTTAACCTCAAAATAATAAGAACATTAGTTCACATTCCAACACAAATAATGTATTGTTTAAAATCGTGAGTTAAAGAGAGCAAGCACTCAATAACTAATTATTAATGTTGGAAGTTTACAAATGCGTGATGAAACCTTCACAACAAAACATCCATTTTCTCTTCAAAATGCGTAAAAATACCGTCCGAATTTTTAACTATCTGTTGTAATCGATAAAATAATTTTTAATTATCCATATGTCACTACAAGAGAAACAACACTAACTCAGTTGCTTTTATTTGTAAGATCATTAATTTCTGGAAAGATTGGCGATAATGGAATACGAATGTCTAACTGGAGAGCAATTTTAGTCAAAAAAATCTCTACACTCATTTTACTGAAAATAGATATTTTTACGAGGTGTAGTAGATTTGCTTGTTTCCAAGAGTATCATAAATTTTGTCGAATTGTGTTGCAAAGTGATATGTTGAAAATAACCGTAAAAAGAGGGATTTTTGCTAATAACCAGGACTTTTAGTTTCATATTTGTTGTGGTGGGCTATTCGCAATTTTCTCTTTACCAACTTCCTAACCATTTTCGTAATTTGAATTGCAAAAATTACAACTACTTGCCGACCAAAATGGAACGCTATTAGATAAATTAGATGAAGATAAGATGTTTAATGGATTACATTAAGGATAGTAACACGTAAGCATAATACAATTGAGAGAGTGGGAAGGAAAATAGAGGATAAAAAGACAAGGTAAAGGATATTTGTATTCAATAATAGTAGTTAATTGTCTGGATTGAAGTTAAGTAAACTGATTCCTATTTATAATAATAAAAGTTGAATTTGTTATCAGTAATAAATAAGGGAATCGGAACGAGTAATTTAGTAAGGTAAAATTGTAGTTATAGAATAAAAACTAGGATTAATTGAGTCAATAAGAATTCGAGAAATAGACCAATCATACATATTCTGTATTTATAGACAGTAAACCATGTAGTCTTCTTGAAGTTTATTTTATTATATTTATTAACGATTTAGCTAGACATTAAGATGTTCGACATAAATAGTGAAGGAAGGCCGTTATAAACTGTTGATTTGGGAGAGTATTTTTACACAAATATACACTGAACTCTTAGAACGAGATTGACTTAATATAAATTTAAATAATTATAAATTGACTTTTTTCTTGCATTTGAATTAAAATGGGTAAAGAATTGCAGAAAATGTATTAACAAAAGAAGAAATAAAAAAAAAATGCTTTGTCAGCCATACAAATCTTATATTCTTCATTATAATTGAAAAATATTGCTTATAATTATATTTCATTAGTAAAAAATAATTAATTAAAAAACGGTTCTTTTAAATTAATCAGCCACATAAGACTAGTGTACGCAATTATGTTTGGAATTATATATTGACAGCAAAAATAATCATAGATCGATAAAATGATTTCGAAGAATCAATAGGGATGACCTCAATTACTATCTGTTATAATTATCCTTAATTATACCTACTTAACTGGTATTTGAGAAAAAAATGTTCTAGTAAAGGGCATTTTTACAAATTTTTTCAGTCTCTTCGGCATTATAATGACTTGTGGTCTTGTTCACATATATACCTTTTGGACATCGAACGAAATATTTTGATAAAACTAAATATACAGTTTTTTCCAAATGAAGTGAATAATTAAAAAAAGAGCTGTAATGTCTGGTAAACAGAAGTTACATTAATTAGAATAGCTGCATTATTGATCAGACTTTGTTTATTACTTTCATTTATCTTTTATGTATTGCGTTTAACTGCGTGGAAGCGAATAAAGAAGAAACTTTCTAAGTAACGAGAGAGAGACAGATTTCAATGTTTCGTATTGTTTTCTACAATATATATTAAAATTTAAATAATTTTGTTTCTGATTTAACACTGGTAGATTCAATAGAAAATATAGTCAAAAAATAATAAATAGTTACATATTACAAACTTGAAAAATTAAATGTCCGCAGAAATATCTAATGAGATTCTGAATGAGATGCAAACCATTATTATTTGATTGAAAAATAACTGAAAGAAGATTAAAAGTAGGATTTAAAAATTTGAGTTTTTTTTTTTTCAACCTCCAATCAAGTTGCTAAGCAACTAGACAAATTATAGGAGATGGGGATGCACAGTGTGTGACTGCACATTTTGCTATCTATAGCCTCTGCTGTTGCCAACGCCATCTCACTGTCTTAAGCTGAACTGTAAGCCCGGAAATACAGATGGTACAATTGATTCTCGAGCCAAATGTGAGTACTTCCTTCAAGCAGAAGAAAATAATGCAATCAAAATTCACCATTAAATACGTCTAGTGTACATAAAACCTTTATGAGTGATGATGTTATGCGTAAATGGTGTAGACAATTTAAAAATGAGCACACCAACGTTCATGATGAACGGGGGCAAGAATGCATGCATTTTCAAACAAACTTTACCAGCTGGAAGTTTATAGTTGTGGGGGTTTTGTGACAAAATGGGGTCTTGATTGTTGAGTTTATGGAACCGAGGGCTAAGATCAGTGCAACTGTTTATTGTCAGATTTTACGACGATTACGAATAGTCCTTTAAAACAAAAGAAAGTGAAGAGAGCCTCGAGATAAAGTGCAAGTCCATCTCACATCAATGACAGCAAAGTTTCTTGAAGAAGGAAGCTTAAAGCTGGTCCAGCGATGTGACAAATGCTTGAATGTTCATGCTGGTTTTGATGAGAAGTAACCATTCTTGTACATAACTTTTGGTAACAAATTCATCTTGCTCTTTACTCTTGACATTTTTAAGGTCCATTAGACGTTGATAAAATCAGCCCTCGAAAATTTTAAAACGATTTTTTGGAAATGATTTTTACAAATCAGCATCCAATATTTTATTGTTCATACGAATTAATTATCTTTATTAAATAATTCCGATACATGCATTTTTTGTATTATTTTTGTCTATGACATATGGTAATAATTACTTAGATGATTTTCATAATGTACATTTGTAAAAATGCCTAACTTTAAATTGTCTTTTAACCATTCTCAAATATGTTTGACATCAATAAGCTTTTCGAAATTTTTTACAAAAGATAAATAGAATACATATGATGTTTAAAATAATAATTACATATATAAAAACATAACATCGGAAATTTAAAAAAAAGAATATATTTAACTAAATATTATATATATATATAAACATTGTTTGATCTTGCATCGATAATCAGAAATTGATCGAGCTGTTCGATTTTGTAATTTTTTTCGTGGGGATTTAGGAATTTTTAACCTTGACCATTAATACACGACACAACGCTACTGACATTTTTGACCAATTTTACGAAACTTTCAGTTTTCATTTTTGTGCATTGTGCTTTGTTTTCCTGGGGGTTACATATGACGAAGAGTGAAGAAAATAAAAATGTTTTATTTTGATACCCACACACGAGTATTTAAATTATATATTTGTATAACATGTTCATACACACGTGAGTAACTATAGATCAACATTATGAATTTTTACTCATCTGATCCTGCTTATCCAGATCAGAATCGAATATTTAATACGGGCATCCTACTATTAGAGTTCTTTCATAAGTCATTACTCCGCACTAGCATCAAATCATCAAACAATTTTTTCTATTTACAAAAATGCAGATTTATACAAGATACATATCTAGGCTCTGAATGAAATAATATCATAGAAATTTCCAAAAGGATAATTGGAGGGAAATTGATTATATATATATATATATATAAACAAATTAATATTTATGCAAATCATAAGAATACTGTATAATAACTAAACAAACTAAAATGAAAACTAAAAAACCAAAAAAAATGTATTAAAAACCAGTAATTTTTTGAGAAAACCAAGTGAAAGAAAAGCAAAAAATTAAAATTGAATAAATAAAGTAACTATTACTGTGCCATACTTTTGAATGGAATAATGTGTAATATTAGTACCGGTAATTTCTGATCAAATTATCATACTTCATAGAGTTACATTACAAAAGAGAATACAGTAACTAATCAAAATTCAGCAAAATCTAAGTATCAACCATAGAGCAAAGAAGATAAAAATAGTAATCAATTTAACTGCAAGCAACCAAATTGTATTTAAATAAACGGTTAAAATATTAAAAAAGTAATTAAAAATTTAAGTAAAGAAGAGAAATACTAATTAAACCAAAAAATTAATCAAGAAATAAACATCCTGTCAGAAATGTATTATAAAAAAATACCAATTACACATCATCAGATATAATGTTGAAACTTTTTAAGGACTACAAAAACAAATGTAGAAATAATTTAATGATCTTATCATATACAAAAACTAACAAACTGCATAAAAACAAAACAATTATTACTTTTAACAAAATTTTAGGGGACATATCAAACACTTAACATTTTCATACGTATTTTTTCCAAATCTACTCCATGAAATAATTCATCGTTAAAGTAAAAATTGATTAATTTAATTGAAAACATACCAGTAAATTGTTTGCTTTAAGTAAAAAAACTATTTTATTTGCTTAAAATTACTTAAAAACAATTAAAAAAATACGTGGAAAATACAATATCTTACAAATTTAAAAAGAACCAAAAATTAAGTAATAACGTTTTTAAAAATTGAAAAACAAATCGAAAAAAAAAAATTAAAAATAAATCAATATCTATATTTAAAAAACTATTTATTTAAAAAAAAGACATGCATATATATATAATAAAATATTTGTATATGTATAAATGCTTGACTTCAGTTTTGTTTTAATGTTACCAGATGTTTAAATTTACCAGAAATACTTTATTGTAGGAATTGTAAGATATTATAGCTATTTATATTGTATTTGCTAATCATATCGTAAATTGAGTATTCGTTCATCAAACGTAATTTTCCTCTCAAATTTTTTTTCCCACACTGATATATTTCATGTTCTCTTAATTCTAAATTGCAGATTATTTGTAATTATTTATTTTAGAACTCCTTCTGGAATCATTTAAATATTTCAAGGTAAATTAACAGAAAATATCTAAAGATTAATCTGAATTCAATTTTATTGAAATTATTGGAAAAGTATTAAAATGTATTAATACATAACTCTGTAAAACGCTCCATTAGTAATAATGTTTAATAAGCAAAATTAGCAAAAATGTTTCAAATTCCTTTTTATTCTGTTTAGGAATGAAGATCACCTTCACTGAATCGTAAAATTAACCATATGTAAAATTAACCATCTCGTAGATTGTAAATTTATTTTTATTCTAGCGAAAGCCTATTTTAAAATAGATATTATTAAATATCACCTAGAATGCTTAAATAGCGCAAAATTCCTCCAAAACGTAACCATGATGCGAATAAAAAACAGTCTCGTGCTCTTTCTAATAATTCTCATCTATCCCGATCAGATTTTAATGGAAGCATCCCTCAACTGGAGCAGCAGATGACACCTGCCTCTAATTATTTCACCGTGTTTGAGATGACCTGCAGGCGACAGTCTGATACACGAACAGACATTGAATTCTGGTGACTGTTGCTTTCAGATAAATGCCAAACTTCGAATGGAGAATGAAAGGAATTATCCGCTATTCGCTTTGTTTGGAAGTAGCCGTGGTGTGAAACTAATTAGTTTCGCCATCTACATTTGCCGTTGCATAATTATGCTTCTTTGTTTCGTTCGATTAAGGATTCGGTGAGACAAATGTTGAATTGGTTAAACAAAGGTCATATTAGGGAAGTATTCATTGAAGATTAGATTGTTATTAGTTTTGAAGTTTAAAATTCGTTGCAAGTTAAAGGTTTGGCATTTAATATTATTAATTTAAATATTGATTTCATTATGTTTATTGTAACTCGTAAGAGTTATATTAATCATTATTCATAATCAAAATAAAGTTTTATATATTTAATAATACAATTTCATATGGTAAAATAGAAATAATGCACAAATTGTACCTCTATACTTGCTAAAAAATTCACTTCACACAGTTTTGAATATTTTACATAAACTTTTGAGCAAAATACTAATTTTTTCAATGAAACCTATCATAAGTAAGTTGATTATGAATTATCTTACACTGATGACTTCCACTGTTTCACTATGACAGTGGAAGTAGTTGTTATTATCGAGACTTCATAGTCGGCGTTGTTTCCGACGAGATGTAAATTTGACTCCTGATGTCACTTAAAATCCATTGCTTAGCGCTGCTGATTCATTCTAAATCTGTCAAGGGTAAAACTTCTCATGTTGACATGATAGATATTAGCTTCCAGCTTAAGTATTGTCCTCGTCATCTGACCGAAGTTCAAAATACAGAGGTCTATAACCAAAAACTCTCGTGTTGCTTCTAAGAGAGACGCTAATGAAAACTTCTTGACGACTAGTTGGAAGAAAGAATTCATTCTCCTTTCCGGCCAAAAAACATATTAATGTGTAAAAAATAAAAATAAAAAATATTTGATTTGCTTGAATTTTATGTGATGTTAAAATATAATGTTAAATTGAAAAAAAAATCTGCTTTTCAAAATTTGAAAATAAATATATTTTTATTATTAAATGATTGATAAAATTGAATGTTAAATGTTCCGTGAAATAAGTAGATAAATTGAAGAAATTTAGTATGAAACATATTGCATTATCATTATTAAATATTATTGAAGTAAGCACCAAACACATCACTGGTTTGTTGACAAAATATGTTATTATTACTTAAATAGGAACCGTAAACTATTGTATATTATTGTTATTTATTATTTTTTTCACAGTTTAAAATTGTTGTATCTATGTTATTAAATATTATTGTAGTAATGTGTCATGTATCACAAATTTGAGTTCATAAAAATATTTTATTATTATATGAAAAATACGATATTTCGTTGTATACCATGTATTTTATAAAAATATTAAAATTCATTCCCATTGTCGTAATGCTAAATTATGTATCACACACACCTGTAAACCGAGATAAATTAATAAGGAATTGAATTCTTTTTAGCATATGTGTATAAAAATACGCAATGATAAGTGTATATACAAATGTATAAATAAGTGTAAATATGCATAATTTAATTTATTTCTTAAAAGTTAAACATGACAAGTCATATATTATATTGTTTATGAAAGATCTCGATACATAAGATGTATTTTTTTAAAAAGGCTATTTTTATTGAATTCGTAATGATAATTATCTATTTCATACTTTAAAAAATGATTAAGTTTTTGCATTCCTTTGTTTTGTCTTATTACATTCATGTTGAATATTTCCGAGTATAGTTTAGGTACAGTGAATAAAATAAAAATACATCAAATCTTTATAATCAGATTGGTAATTTAACAAAAGCAATTTTAATCAATAATGTGGAAGCAAACGAAGGGTAAAATTACGGGCAAGTAAACAGGAAGAAAACATTGTAAGAAAACCAGGTTTAATATTCTAACAAAATTACAAAAATAATTTAAATACAATAAGTAGACAGGTTTAAGGTATAACTGATAAAAAAAACTTTATTTTCAGCTTTAAATTTTACTTTTTACTTTGTTATTACAGTAAATTTCATTTTGTTCGATTCTGCTGTTTAAAAATACGAGAGTCGTTCAATAAGTCATTAGAAATTCGAAGAAAATGATGCTAGTATCATCGAATATTGTTTTAGCAAGCATCGCGACTCACTAGACAACTGCCCAAGTCTCAGTCAATCGTATTCAAGATCATAACGCTTTTTTGCACTTCAAATATTCTTTGTCATAATTTTCCCGGCCGATGAGATCATCCTCGTCTTCTCGGGAGCAGATTCACCGGAAGCAAACCATGGCTTTCTTTGCAGATTTGCTTCCGGCATCGAATCCATTTATTATGGCCAGTTACAACTCGATGTGGTAAGAAATGAATACTAAATCAAAACCAATTTATGAATCAATGTCAGTTTCCTTTCTGTTTGACAGATGGTCACTCTAAATGGTAACAACAATTTACCTGGATGATGACATCTGTCTAAAAATACAAGTAATTTTTAAACCATCATCGTAACAAGAGCTTTTCTCATTCCGCAGACGTCTCATTTATGAGCATTTGATGAGCAGAATACCAGAAAATTTAACATAAAAATTGTAAAAAAAATAGAGCCAAACTGTAAAGAAAAATATTTGTATTTGCGTTTTTTCAAAATGGTAGTGTAATTTAGAATCCCAGTACGCTGTCCTTAAGTTCTATTTAATTCTTGGTGCTGAAATTTTCGTTTTCCGAAAATATGTTTTCTTTTTAGTGCACTTAATGTCTTTTGTAATAAACACTAGAAAATTATAGATATTACGCAGTAATATATAATTTATCAGGGAAATTTAATTCCTAAAATTTAAATCTTATAAAAACAATAATTTCAGATTTTTAAATTACAATTAAGTTCAATATACAAAATTTTATGTTTCTAAGTACTCCGTAATTCTCAATGTTATAAACACTATGAAATATACATCCCAACTTACAAATATAAATACATCTACAGATTATTAATACATAACATTCTTTTAGATAATTGATATATAATTATTAATGTATATAAATAAAAAATTCCTTATACATATACAGATACACAAGTATATAAATATCTAAAAGCTAAAATATAACATCCAATTCTTTTAATTTTAAAAAATATGGGTTATTTAAATTAGACATACAATTAGCTCAGTTTTCCTCATGAATGACCTATCAGTAATTATAAAGTAAAGAACAGTAAATTACTTAACATACTTCGTTGCAAATCTAAATAACTGGATAGCTTTGCCAATCATAAAGTTAAGAATAATTATCCAATTTACATCTACAAAAAGTTTAGTTAAAAGCTTAATTTCAAATAAGAAAATTAACTACCCTCTTTCCTTAGCTTCAGGATTTCGCATATTTTCAAAATATTAATTTAAATTACATTTTCTACTTCTAAAGCAATTTTTAATAATGCATATTTTATTCGGTACTTAAAGTTGAGCTACAATGCTGAAATTATTTGTATATTTTGGCAAATAAATTACCATGAATTATTTTGAACTATTATGAATAAGGTAAGATTTTCTCCGAAGGTTATTATATTACATTTCTCTCTTTCATGTAATCATTTTATACCTAACATCTCATTCGTAACTCATGCAATTTTTCAAGAAATGATTTGAAATAAAATTAGAAGTTTTTAAGGATACATTTTTTATTATCAATCAATTAAATGGAATTAAAATAATTTTTCTCATCATTTTCATTTCCTCGCCTGCAATTGATAAAAACAACGATTAAATTCAGATTAAATACAACAATTATAAGAGTTCTCGAATTTTAAATTTATGTATCAATATTTAACAGGTAATGTTTTTGAAATGTATATATATATATATATATATGTATATATATAATCAAAGAACACAGATATCAGAGTAATTAATGAGATAATGTTTCTGTTATTAGCACATTTAA
Source organism: Nephila pilipes (assembly GCA_019974015.1). Lineage (NCBI taxonomy): Eukaryota > Metazoa > Arthropoda > Arachnida > Araneae > Nephilidae > Nephila > Nephila pilipes. The sequence continues at coordinate 89,781 of BMAW01081791.1, read as the reverse complement.
AGTAAAATATTATTTATAAAATTGTGTATGTAATATCCTAAGTTAAAAACATAAAATTATTTTGATATGAAAATTTCAGCTTAAACATAAAAACGGAAACTAATTAACGATTGCTTAACTTTATTTCTAGTAAATTGCATTCATTAGTTTATTTTGTTATACCTAATAGGGAGATATGAATTAGTTTCAGTTTCAAAGTTAGAAAAATATTCGATTCTATTAGGTTGTGTAATATGAAATATGACATTTCTTATCATTCGTGAACTAAATGTGAAAACAGTTGTGTAATCCATGCATTTCTACTTAGTACTTGAACCCCCGCAATTTAATAGAGTTCATAAAGTTTAGAGTCAGTCTAAATAAAAACTAAGTCCAATATTCAACTTTATTATATTATTTTCTTAATAATAAATATACCTTCAAGGTTGTTTTTCAATACTCCATTTCTAACAAAGTACATATTCCGTCTTTAATTACAAAGGTGGATGAAAAATACTTGTATTTCAAGACAAATGTCTCCATTAAGCTAAATTATTTTCATCATTGGGGTCTTTTGTCTGTTAAACTGAGCTGAAACAAATTTGACGTTTAATCATAAATTTTTATTTGATAGTTATATTTGCTGTTGAATCAAAATTAGATTTCTACCATGTCGAGTTATCACTTGCAATGATGAACTTATTCATCGTGGTACACTGGAAACTCACCAGTAGTCAAAATAATCGGCTGCTACATATTAGTCTGCTCCAAAGAAGACGAGGATGGTCTCCTCGGACGGAAAAGTTATGAAGAATTTTTGAGGAACGAAAGGCGTCATTATCACTAATGCGAGTAACTGAGGCTTAGAGAGCTATGTAGTGAGTCATGATTTCTAATAAAAAAACATTTTCGATGCTTTGAGCTCCATCACTTAGACTTTCTAAGGCCTTATTGAACTGCCATTGAAAGCATGTATTTAACTCATCCGAGGCACCATTGCGAGTTTTTTTTCCATTTCCATGCGGCTTACTGTAATTGGTAAACACGCGGGTAACCGAAATCATTAATATCCATTTTATATTCGGATTCTCTTTCTGGTCAGCCAATTTTTTAATTTTTTTTCCATTTTTGCAAATTTCTAGATCACATTTAAACGTTATTTTGGCTTAGCATATCCATGTCTCGCTCTTGCTTCGTCACTCTCTCAATTAAAAATAACCAAATCACAATATGCGTGTTATGAATGTGAGGCAAAATCATTCCTCAGTGAATGAATCTTTCATATTAATTTATGCATCTAAAATTAATATTATACACTTTTACTTCACAACCAACTCACCGAGTCCGATTCTGTACAGAAACTTATAAATTGGTTCCACCTAAATATTCATTCTCAGAATATCTTTTCACATTAAATGTTGATTCATGCAATATTTACCAGCTTCGCGTTTTCTGAAAAAGTTCATCCGGATTTTCGATGCATAATGAGGAACCCAGGTCTAATGATAGCAACTCAACACAAAAGGATGCCAGCTACTCGACACAGCAGTGGTCAAATACTGATTTGACAATAAATGACTATTAAATCCATACTAACTTATGAATAAATGTCAAATTTATTTCGGCTCTATCAATAAATGTCAAATTTATAACAGACGTCCGCACTCGATGGTAAGAAAATTTTATTTCAATGATGTCATCTGTCTTTAAATACAAATATTTTCTGAAACACCCTCGTAATATTCATCGATAATACTATTTAAGTATATATAAAGAGGTTACACTTTTTATAGAAATGCATTCGTTAAAATATTATCATGTATCAAAATGTCAAATTAGGAAAGGAATCATAATTTATGCCCTGCTTCGAAAAATCTACCTTAAAATATTCCATTTACGTACATTAGTAAGCTGGATACAGATAAATATCTTTCAAATGACGCAATACATTTTTTGGAATAAATACGCCACTAATATAAAGATAATTTCAATTTTTATCACACAGAAAATTCTGTTTTCACAGGCAATTCAGTTTCCACGAGCATGTCAATTTCATTTTTTTACGCATTCACCAAATGCTACAACCTCTAAAAAGTAAGACCATCACAGTATTTATCAAATTCGAAAGAATACTCGAAACTGAATCAGATTTCCAAGCAACAACACATATATTCAATTCATCAAAGAATTATCTCAGAACCTTCACTGACAACTATGAACAAAATATCTATCTAGCTTGAGAAATAAATAGACTCTTTACTTTCAATAGATTTTTAAACTCGTTTCGTAATCGATAGGAGGAATTTTAAATATCCATTCGTCACCTTCTGAGATATAATCTTGATTGTGTTTCTACCATTTTAGGTTCGTTTATCGGGCCAACGATAGTGCTCAGGAACGGAGCTTGGAATCTGATAGTAGCGTAGGTTTCTCAAAACAACTCCAATTCATCTAAAATCTCACACTAGAAAGAAAAGTTTTACTGACATGACAATTGGATCAGTTTATTTTCTAGAGTATGTTTAAAAGTAATCTTACTTTTAACGTATTGGGATTGTTGCTATTTTGAGTATATATTTTAGAATTCTTTTTACGATTGATATTTGACACATAATTAAGGAGACATTTTTATATGAAGCTATAAATCTTTTCTTAAGGCAATATTAAAAATAAAGATTAAATCTTATTGTTGTTTCGAAAGAAATTGTGTCAGATATATTATATAAAGTTCGATAGCATATATACAGTCATTGATATTTATATTCATCAGGCTGAACGTTTTTCTCGATGTTAATATGAGGGATGTTCCGAAAGTAAATTCCGTCATTTTTTGAAAGTGCATATGATACACAGGATGAAACAAACAACCATCATAAGAATCCACACCTGTTGCTAATTCAACGACGGAAGTAGAGTCAGTAAAGAATGAATAATGCATGAATGATAGTTCATAATGAATTACATGTTTATGCTATTCTTGCAAATGTTTGCTATTTTAAAATTTTAAAACTCGAGGAACCATAAAAAAGTTTAAAATTATTATAAGTTTTATAGTGCTTACGAAAACTGTTATTAGAAAAGGAATTCCAGACCATTCGTACATTGTCAAGTAAATTAAAAAACGACGACTAGTTTTAATAAAATCCTTTTATTTCTATGTTGGTTATTGTTGATGGTTAGTTGGTTTTATTAATGTCGCACTAGATGCATTGGCGAGGGCTGTTGGCGAGGGCTGTTGTAATTTCGAGCCTAGGTGAAGTGACGATGACACCTGATGATTCCTCCCTCTCCTAATTTCAAAGTCAAGCTATCGGGAGAACTTTGATCCGTGACAGATTTCTCGTGAAACACAGCCTCGGATACACGGTGGGCAATTCTAGTGTTCATGCTGCTTTTAACTTAAGAGCTTTCCACTAAGCCTTCGACAATAATGCCTTGACCAGCAGCGTCACCAGATTAGTTAACCAAGAAAGTATATGGGATGCTATAGGCCATTCTGTTTAGAATTCTCTCTACAACAAATTTTGTGGAATCAACATGCCAACATTGAATCTCCATTGATCAAGTTGAATCAAAACACGGTAAAGAGCATCTACGACTCCGTGCATCGAAGTGTGGCTGAGTGCATAATAAATAAGATCGGCCCAACTTCCTATTCAGAGTTGTAACAATTCTGTATTTTGAACAATAAAATTTTCCATACCAATGTTCAGTTTTTATTATTTTTTTTCTTATTGGTGGATACATATTTACTTTCAAATATAAACACAATCTGACTATTCCTTTTAGGGGCAGCTATTTTTTTAGAAGAGGAGTATGTGTTTATAGAGTAAAATACAAACATTTTTAAAATAAAAAAAAAACAAAAATTAAGTAATGATTGAACAAATTAATTCGTTAAGTCGCAATATAGAAGTAGAAAATCAATAAAATAATTTTACTGTCTGGTTTTTCATGTCATAATGAACACATTTTTTTGAAATTAAATTCTATTTTACTTTACAACTTTAGAAATGTATTGAATTATTGAAAATAATTCATGTTCGGTAATTAGTCCCATATGTAACAATTCAAGGGATTTTTTATGCAATATATCTTGCGAATTTCTGTGAGAAGACTGCTATTCCTAAGTGTAATTTTTTTTTATTTTTATTGGTTGTTCATTAATAGCGCATTGAGAGGTTACTTGAGGGTTAATGACCACTGACCGCTTAAATCTTAACCTCGGTCAAGTGAGGAGAGTGACACCAGAAATGGCACCTCCCTCATCAAACTTTCCCATCAAGCCTCGACAGACTTAACATGCATCAGACTCGTTTCATGGGGGTCTTTTGAAGCATCACGACTCTACCCCAAGTCTTGACTCAAATCATGCCGGTTTCAATCCCTTGCCCGTGAACATTGGGCTATTGTGACCGCTTTCTATTTCAAAAATGTACAATTGAAGGGGGGAAACTCTAATAAACACTATTTTTAATTAGAAATTATTCAAGCTATTTTATCTTAAATGTATTCGTATGTAGCATTTTTCAAATTATGCTCTGCATGAGATATGTTACTTAACCTTAAGAATAAATCTAAAAGAAGATGATACAAGGAAATAGAATCAATTAGAATCTAAGCTAAGAAAGTATAAACACAATGTGCCTTATACTTTTACAAATTTAGCTAATATCTACTCTCTATTGACATTTCGGGGTCAGAAAACCATGAAATTATAAGAAAAATATTTTCAGCAGATATTAATTATTATGATTATCTTATAAAACATTATACTTATCGTGTAGAGTTTTTCACTGGATTGAAATTGTTTCATAAAAATACAGCAAAAAAAGTTAAGTGATTTAAATTGTAAGCAATATGAAGGAAAATTTTCGTAGACAAAATAGACAAAATATACATTTAATTACTTCAAAACAGACATTATAATAATAGACAAAAATTAATAGACAAAAATATACATTGAATTACCTCAAATGTGCATTTAATCTAAATTTGGGAATACTCGTAAAGATAATTATCAAACAAATTTAATTTATTCACTAATTGTTCCTAAGAAATGTGATTTAATGTATACTAAATATTAGTCATTTGTAATATACAGGTTTTCATACTCTATGTATTTCAGTTTGCCTCTCAAATCATTATAACATATAATGTTATTTCTTATTTAAAGCTATGACATTTTTGAATACTTTTATGAGTCGCTTTGTTAATTCTGATTTTGAATATCCTTATATAATTAGAACTAAAATAAATAAGAGTTACTCTTGCTATAAGTTCACTCTTGGGTACTCAAGTCAATTTTTTCTATTTTCAAATGCGATGAAAAACACGATTTTGCAGAACAAAATTAAAATGACTTAAGACGTTACGTTTCGAAATTAAATAGCAATTGCAATTCAGAAAATTATTTGAATATTCTGAAATATTTGTCCTAATAATAAAATAATTTTATATTAATCATGAAATGCATTTATGTTCTTAATTAAGTGGATTTAAAAGTATATATAAATAATGTAATCAGACTTTGACAATTAGAATGTCCCTGATGCAAACACTCTTAGCGTACTAAAGAGGTTTTAATTAAAAATACATTAATGATTCATCACAATTCTGAATGTGAATTTCACTAAAACTCTCTGAAGAGAGAGAGTTTGTTCACCTTGTACCAATGATGTTCAAAAAATTGTGGTGTATTAAAAATAATATCTCCTATTTTATTTTTTCCGATTTATAAATGTACAGAATAATGCAGTCGTTTTATGAAAATTTCATCTCAATTTCTATTTTTCTGAATATCACTAATACTAATATATTGATATTAACAAAATAGCTTTAAGATAAATTATTCATTAGTTCAATGAGGAATCTCCGAATTAATATATCATGGCAAATACTTTCCAAGCGTAATACATTTCATTATTTTATTGCTATTATTTATTTTTATTTCATTTTGAAATTCATTTGTGAGATTAAAGAAATATTCTATTTATCTAACAATGGATTAAGCAAACACGGCCTTCTTTCCATTATCTAAAAAGTCGCACATGAGGTAGAAAAGTAAAAATATACCTAAAACACGAGTATGTGGTGGACAGAGAAAGAGGTAAAGTAATTTCTGTAATATTCCTTTCTATTTTGTCACGAGGATAAACAAATCGATGGTGATATTCACGACTTTCTTTCATCCGACATGTGAACGACAGGAAAACGTTTTTCCCTCGAGAGCTTTCTTTACTGTGTGCTTACATCTTTCTTTGTCTCCGCTTAGAAGCTTCATTGAAATGAAAACCATCAACTTCCTATCTTCGCATAGAAACGTCCATTTTGTGATAGAGAAAGTATAAAAGTTCTTTGTCTAATGCACTGTAGATGGGAGTTGCCAAATGAAGTTGACGTTTCTGCATCGTAAGACCTTCTATTAAGAATTAAATTGCGTTAAGGTTGAAATAGATATCTCTTTACTCAAGAATTGAAGTTTTTTTTTTGTTTTTTGAAGTTAGTTATCTACAATTCAACGCAAACTGCAGTTCAAGCGTGTGAAAGCAATAAACTCAGAAACGTAAAACGGAGCAACTGTTAACGATAGTGCTAATAACTAAGGTAGTTGAATAGTTAAAAAAGAATAATTTTTAATAAACGTTTTTCTTAAGTTTGAATAAACGTTTTTTTTTAAGTTAGTTTATCAAAGATAAAATGTTCAATGTGTTTGCATTAATGTTTTTTGTACCAAAGATAACATTGATATTTGAATACTTCTGTTTTAAACATAAGAATCAAATAATTAAATCATTTATTTAAAAACAAAGCATAAGGCCTCAAATATTGCATCATGCTTATATATATGTTAAATTTCAACATTTCTTGTTCAATTATTTTCTTATAAGGGATAATTTCTTTAATCAAAATTGAATTGATAAATTTTTATATAATAAATGAATTGTTAAATTATCTTAAAGTATTAGAATTCTTTTGATGCTGTTTCAAAATAATAATTTAAAATGTTTAATTTACTTTTTCATATTTCAAATATATTGAGTAAAAATGCTACATCAATAACTGAATCTAAGAATTCATCCTTAGCAAACAATTTAAAGGAAAGCATCTCTATGATTCAAATTGCTGTAATCCAATCTTATTTTCACGAAATTCATACATTTAAATAGATAAATGAGATAATTGTTTTCGTGTAAATATATATAGGATATACCCTTTTTGTGTGTTTTTGTTTTAAAATACTATTTTTAAAGTATTTGGAATTTTAATAAATGGTGGCAAATCAAAATGACATGGTTGCATCTTTGATAAAATTTTATTGTTTATATACTAACTGAAAAATTTCCTCTTTCAGCTATCGCATACATAAGTCTACTATATATAAGTAAATACAAGTCTACTATATATAAGTAAATTAAGTCTACTATATATAAGTAAATATAATTCTACTATATATAAGTAAATACAAGTCTACTATATATAAGTAAATATAAGTCTACTATATATAAGTAAATATAATTCTACTATATATAAGTAAATATAAGTCTACTATTGTATATACTCAGAAAAATTCGAAATTCCGACCAATCAAAACTATTAAAGTATATTATATTCCCCATTTTGAAAATATTGAAAAATAATGTATTTAGTCATATACATTTCATACATTTCAAAAACAGTGTTATTTAAAAAAATGCAGTTTCAAACAAAATTACTTTGAAAGTTCACAATTAAACTTTTAAATACATACGTTGTCTAACAAAAAGGAATCATGTTCCATTTCACACTAAATGTAGTGTTAAAAATATGAGATTTTAAAGAAAGCTATCGGAGTTTTTACTAAGTCATTTTAGAAAGTTTGATGTTTAAGTCGAAAATCATGTTTCCTTTGTAGTGGAAAATGTGTGAGTCATAAAATTTACTTTCTGAAAACTGTCATTCTAGCACGTGAGAGCAATAATATATTACAATACCACTATTTCATTTTTACTTGGCTATTTTTAATAAATTATCTAGCTAAATCATTTCACTGAAATTTCCAATACATGCTAAAAGTCTTAATTCAATATTTCAAATAAAAACATTTGAAACAGTAATCAAATGCATAATATTAATCGTATGAGTAGATAATAAAAAAATGTCACCAGTGACAAAAAAACACAACTGCACATACACAGTTCGAAAGATTAACATTAATTGACAGTGTAAGAAAGTAATGACTCTAATATAGGAGATCCAGACACATGATCTTACTAAAACTCATCTTTGGATGTTTTGTTAAAAAAAAGGGTTATTTATTTTTGATTAAAATAAATATTTTCAAAAATGATTTAATTTTATTAAAACCATATTTAATAATAAAATTACATTAAATTCCATAAATAATACTTCAAAACATAATTATTCTAAATAACTGACATGTGTTTTCATTGGTTTTCAAATTATATACATAATACCTTTTGTATCGTACCTTTTACAGCTTAGTCTATTTCAAATTAATGTATTTATAAATAACGTCATTATACTAAAAGATAATTTATGAATTGGGGATTTATATATATATATATATATATATATATATATATATATATATATATATAAATGATAATTCTTTTTTAAAGTTAAACAGATACATATGTGTATTTTTTTAATTTTTTCAAAATCAAAAATTAAAAAATAAAATTTATGTTCTTAGCTTTTCTTATTGCATGTATAACTAAGATTAATGATATGTCTTCGCAAAAATAATCTAATGCAGAATTCATTACCAAATATTTCTAAATATTAGAAAAGGAACAATTGTGTTGAAAGCATTCATTATGTAGTTTTCGTTCCTGTATTTACTGCACTCTTTCCTACCTTTATAACTTTCTTCGGAATAATAAAATTAACAACAACAATAATATATAAATAATATTGTATTTTTATTTAATGGTATCCTGAAATTTCAAAGATGACTTAATTGACAGCTTCTCTCTCTGTAAAATTTATTTTGGAATGCTGTTTCATTTTCTAAAATGTGATTTATCTCTTTTATTGTTTTTTGGTGAAATCCCAAAGTACAAGAAATATTTTAAGCTTTTTGGTGATATATTTAGCAGAAGACTTCCATTGAGGGAAAATGTGCTAAAATCATATACGCATTTATAAATGTATTTCTTATCGTTAAATCTTATTAATCCATTTAGTTTTTAAACTTTGCTTTTAAATTTAAGACCTGAATTAATAAAAAAGAACTCTTTTCGACTATTTAATATTGGCTGAGTTTCAATTTTTTATTGGAATTGTTTGTTCTGAAAATATGTTTGATAACTCTATTTTTTGCAATAATTCTATAATTCGTCCTTTTCATTCTTTTTTTTATGTATTTTGGTAGAATATTGAAGCCATATAAAAAAACAAATATTGATAAGTAAAAGATGCAGCAGTATTTTTTTTAAATACTTGAAAGTATGGTTAATGAAATTTGTATTGATTTAAACACGACGAAAATAAATAAATATTGGAAAAAAATTGTACAAGTGCTTATCAAAACTAAATTTCATATTTTCTTACGTATTAATCAACTTGAGAAGATACTAATTCAATTTATATAAGCAATATCTTTGATAGCCCATAAGAGACAATTTTTCACTCCTCTCTGTTCATCGAGAAGCTTCATTTGAATATTGATTGCAATTACAAGAACCGAAGTATAAAACAAAGAAATTGAAAAACGTATTTTCTCAAATCCTGATGGAAGATTTCTTCCTCAAACACCTTTTTGAAGAGGTAATTAAGAATGATTATGACGACTGGTAATTGAGGTCAACAGTATTGATTGTTTGATTAAATTCTATTGAACCATCACACTCGTAACTGTAACTGTAATGATAGTAGAGATGTATAGTTCTGTGTCTTTAATTCAGATATAGGAATCTTGTTAATTTGAGAAAAGTGTTTTGGAACTAATTATTTCTTTTACATGAAGTAATTACCGATTCCATTTCAATTGTATTCTTTTAACGCCTAGTGCACTGATAACATTAAGCAAAATGCGTTGTTCATTGTAATGATTTAGTGATTTTATTTCAGTTATTTTTAAAAGAATAATTTTTATTTCAAATTTAAAATACATTTTTCTTCTAATTTGTTAAATAATTTTTTTAAGAAAGAAATTTTAAACTTCGTATTTCAAGTATTTGTATTCGTCATCAAGACTTTCTCCAAATCTTGAATTTATGTTAAAAATGTGATCATTTAACATAAAAAAAGTTCCCCATTAACTTTAACATGTATATTAGCCATGACAAAAGACATTTAATACAATTAAAGAAACTGTTGATGCTGTAATAAATATTTATATTGCATACCAGTACATCAACTTTCATTTTTTTTTTCTTTTGCCTTTTCACGAATTAGGGTTAAACACTGACTGTCTATTTTACATTTGAAATAATGTAGCTCTGGTTTAGTTGGAAAAAAATTGTAGTTACAGAAAAGAAAATTGGTTTTGAGGAAGAAAATATTGCATTTTTTTTACTTATTATCTAATTCTTAATGTTCTCAAAATATTTGAATTTCTCTTAAAAAAAGGGAAGAAGCATTTTTATTATTTTATTAATTACAAATTTTTAAACTTAGGTATTGTTTGCCTCCTTCAGCAATATTTTCAATCTATGGAAATTTATTTAATTTGTATTACTTGAAAATTGGTTAAATAATATTTCATGTAAATTCTTGTATGTATTTTATGTACTCAATGTTTCAAAATATAACAGTAAAAAGTCTAATCCTAAGGCATTTTGATTTTTAAAAGAATATTATTTAATGTCTTACTACATGCTAAAAGGTAATTGAAACATCAATTTTAAATACAAATTATTAAGCATTTCTGGATATTAATGTTACACGCAAGAATTTTCTGAAACCTAACATGCTATGTGATTCTTTTTTTTTATAGTAGAATCTCATTCTTTCTACCAAATGTGACTTTTTTTCAGTAAAAGCTCACTTCCAACCTATTGCAAAATGGTATATTCAAATATTACGAAAATGATTAGTTAATCAGATCTATCTTTTGATAGTTATTTAAATAAAGTTCAATATACTACATACACACACAAATTAGTTTTGTATTGTTTTGATATTGTTTTTGGCACATTATGTTCCATGATCAACCATTGCCTGAGATTGAAACCAACCAACCAACAAAAAATTACCCATAAAAGCATATTAACAATTCTTAATTAAGAATTATTTAGCACCAAAATATCAGCAATTTTAATGGGAAAGATATTAAAGTAATTACATTTAAAAAAAAGTTGAATAAAATAATTATAGTATAAGAATCATAAAAATACAAAGCTTATAATTTCACAAAATACGATCAAAAATAAGTATTATATATTGTGCAACCCTTAATTGGAAAATTAATTACGTAATTAATGTAACATAATTGAACATTTTTAAAAATAGCAAAATGGACTTGTTTTTGATAAAAAAAAAAGATCATCAATAATAGTTGTAAGACAGAACACACATTATAATAAACAAAGTATTGCCACAAATTAACTAAAATATTCAAGTAATACTTTTCTGAATGAATCAATTTCGGAAAACTATCTTAATTCTATTACAAAGAATAAACAAAGGAATAATTTCTTGATCTATTGAAAAGTCTAAAAAGAATAAATAGTTGAAAGCAAAAAAAAGTTAGTCACATCATTTCACCTATTATGCGTCAAAGTATTCTTACTGCAGGGGTAATCTTCCCAACCGGAGGGGGAAAAAGGCTTAAAATCTGAAATCCCCGTTACTTATTGCGTAATTAACATTTGTATGAAATTACTAAATAACATTTTCTAAGTTCCTTTCTTAAAGAAGAGTAAAGCGCCAAATGTTATTTCCGTATACAATATTCATTTGGTATACGAATACAAAATCTCTACCCGGATACTCTCTGGAGAAATAGACTGTAAAATTCAAAATAAAAAAAAAAATCTTAAATTAATGTTTTACATTGCTGTTTTAGATAATATAAGGAAAGAACTATGTGATCAAAATGAACTTCTTTGCAGTTTCCTTTTATTATACAGCACGTGACTAAATAAATTTAGGTAGTTCTTATATATTATAATTCTTTAAAGACTTTTTCAAAAAAGACAACATATTTCTAGCTATAGGAATAAGTACCTTCAATAGAGCTACAATCACGCATATCTTAAACTATTTTACAAATAAGTATTATACGTTTCCGATTTTACCCAAACTCCTTAACATTTATCAATCATTGAACCTATTTTTGAGTTTCTTATACGAAAATAGCGAGCATTGTTACGTATACAGCAATACTATACTGATCAGTTTCATGTTTCCTTTAAGAGTGAGATACAGAAAAGCAAACCCCCGGAAATAATCATGAGCAAATAGAGGAAGTCTTGTTTTCCCACTGTTTTGCAAGAGCTGCCAAAACCAGTCGTTGCCTCAAGAATTAGGTGTTCCTGATACAAAACAGAGATAGGGTTTCTTTATATAAAGAAAACTGAATTGTGGCATTGGATTTCATCCCCGAAATTAGGTTCCTTACTGTTATATTTATAAAAGTAGATAGATTTTATATTTATTATAATAGATAGTGTGCTAAAAGATAAAGTACTGACATCGATTCAACCTAAGTTAACACTTTAGAGAAATATCTCATGAACAAAAAAGGAGATACCTTAGAATTTGAATTTAAATCATTCTAGAACTCCAATTTGAGTTCTAAATAAATCAAATATCTCAGCAATTTTACCCATTCAAAATAAAGTTCAAATATTGAAAAAAAATACACGAATGAATAAATTTAAGTAGTTAGTAATAAAATAAATTTTTAATTCAACTTTAGTTGCCTTAACAAAAATGGATCCTGCGTATTCAAAATGGACTTAACAGAAAATATGCTGAATTTTAAAGTAAAATATAAATAAATAACAATAATATTTCAAAAAAAATTTAAATTTACACATTTAAAATTATGAAAAAAACCTTTATGTAGTTTTAAACAAACTGAAGATGGCTCATAGAGGATAAATACTCGTATCTGCTTACACGACAGATCATCTTCCATGACAACAACATTAATATGTATTCCTATTATTTAAAATATTTCGATAAACATGAACTCAACAATGAAAAAAGCATGAAAAATTACACAATCTCAATATAGATTTCTAAACTACCAACAATAAACATATATGGCTACAAAAATCGATGAAAAGAAGTGGATGGCCGGGTAGTTAACCCTCCAGCAGAAGACATGATAGAATGTACACCCCTACATTTCATCCTATGGATCCATATTTACCCTCTGGTCTGCGTTTTCCAATGCATAAGTCCCATATTTATAGTCTAGCATTGTCAGTGAAACACCTGTCACCTAACATTCTGAAAACAGCTATAGGATTCTGAATCAATACTTACTCGATTTTTTTCGTTCGGATTACATTCAAGTTCTGCAGCTTTCAGATTTCCAGTTATATATATATATATATGCGTGTGTGTTATACATTAATGACGAGGCAAATGTATTCTTAAATATCCAGATTTGAAGTAAATATGTTCCATTATAGCAAGTGTAATTGGTAGAGAGAATATTCAATATTCCGTGATATTCTTTAAGATAGTTGTTACGTTGTGGAAATTTAATTTATTTGAAATTTTTAGTAATTCAGTGTGGAAAATCTCTTAAAAATGGCACATCAAAACATTAAAATTGTGCTCTTATTTATTACGAAAATTTAATCTACATATATAAGAAACGCACAAAAATGCTACAATTATAAATTAAATTCTAACACAACGTTGCTAACAGTCCTAATAGTGTCACTATTATAAACACGATCATAATAATTTTATATTACAGGGTCATTCAGAAAACATATAAAACACTTTAACAGGTGATAATGTACACCGATAAAAACAATTTTTATCAAATAATGCGCAATATAAAATGAAATACCTACGAGCTAGTACATTTCGAAGCACCCACTCCTCAAACTTTAAGACCTTATTATTACTATGATTTATTTGGAGAACAAGGGTAACATATATGCAAATATAATCTTTTAAGGATAAACCTTGAAGTAGATCTGCTTCGCAATGAATAAAAGTCTTCGACACCAGCCTTGTGAAATTATATCGAAGTACAACTGTTGTAGTAGTGATAAAGTGTAGGGGAAGGACACCTTCAAGAAATACTGATACAAATAACGCATGCATTTCATTCACGGAGCAGCACACGTAAGTGTCATAGAAGCATCACGATTATACGGTGAGTGGTTTTCCCACATGTGGTTATCTGATAAGAAAACAATTGTTTACTTACATCGATAGTTCTTCGAAATGAGATTTGTTTCTTGCTTCTCGATCTGATGCAGTTCGAATAAGGATTGCTTACTGCTTAAGGTTCTTTTGCAGTTTACATTTGTATGTTTATACTTTTTTTTTCCGTCTGATAAATCACAACATGAATGACATTTAATATTTATGAACCTACAGCTTCGAAACTTGTATTATTTCATAATATGAATTATTTGATGATAATTGTTTGTATTGGTGTGTACTATCACCTGATAAAATTTCCCCCATCTACTCTAAATCTCCTTGAATGGTGTCAGCTATGGTCGATGCTAAGGAAAACTAAAACTCTATGTAAAACATTACGCAAATTAGTGCTCATTTGGGGATAAAAAAAAAAACTGAAATTCTGATAGTCCTGATAATATATGAATGTTGGATTAAGGCACACATATCTGCTTACATTTTAGAGTAGGAAATGTGACGTATAGTAAATTCCATATGAAGCTGAACAGTATAGGTATATTTCTAGCAGTATTTTATTCTATTCTTGAAAAAAAAAACTAATATAATAACTTTTTATCTCACTAAGATGAAATTTTTATGTACGATTTAAGACTTTATATTTGTAGAAATTTTGTAGCGTCAATGCTTCCATATAAATGTTTAAATCCAGATTACATTTTAAAATATTATTCCAAAATACCTTTGTAACATTTACATATTTCAATATCTGTTTCCTATTCTTAACTACTTTTTTCCCTTTTTCGTTTCATACCAGCCTACTTTGTTTCAAATTTGTTTTTTGAAATAGGTAAGAAAAATCATACATAATAGAATGATCTTCAAATATGATATAACTTAAAGTGAAAAAAATAACAGTATCATTTGTTCAGAAAATCATTTTCAAAATTAAATATTAAAAGCCAATCACTATTCGTATGTAAGTTTCAGTGACCGTAAGCTTAAAATAAATTATTTTGTGTTTAATTTTAAAAGAAGATAAAAATTTATCGTTGTATTACTAATGAAGATATTTTATAAAGTGTTTCTTAATAGTTAGCTTCTTAAAAGAAAATATCATCACATAAATTAAATTTTCTTACGTGTTAACCAACCACCCATTTATTGATGTCAATATATAAGCAATTAATCATAGTCAACTTTTTTTCAGCAAATTTCTAACTTTTTCCGATAAGAACCTGTCAAGTTTTTCAGTTTATAATGACTCAGACAAAAATCAACATTTTAACCAAAAACTTCTCATTTGGTGCTACAATGAAGTGGAACTTATTCTGATAACAGTACAATTGCTATTATTTGAAAATTTACAAATTAAATTAAACAAATTTCAAACTGTTCATATATTATTATAATTAAGACAATGTTTTTTTGCGGTAACAAGGGTAACAAAATAATTCATAACATGTGGTTACTATGCAAAAATAGTTTCATTTGAAGCTTGTGGCCTAAGAAATTTAGCGGTCATGGTCACAAGCTCACGGCAATGTTGTTTCAGGTAGCAAGAGTAATAAAATATTTTTAACACATGAACAAATTGCTTGAATAGTTTCATTTGAAGTGTGTGAAGTTTTACCGTAATGGACATGGTCGCGAGATCACTAAAATGTTGTTTCATCGAGTCATGGGTTTGAATCTTGATGCCACTATAAATCCGTCCTTGAAGGGGTCTGATGAGTGATAAATGTGTCTATATTCCTCCTCCTCCTGCTGATGCGTCATATGCCGTTCTCGTCACTTTACAGAGGCTCAAACTAAGAGTTCAGTGTTCAATATCCTTCAAGTTATCTCTAGGAGCGATATTAATAAACAATTCTTCAAACATATTCGAAATGTTTCTGTATCTTCAATAAGAAACAATTGGATTTGAAACAAAAACTTCATTTCCATACTTCTAAAGGGAAAAAACTGTTTTAAAATCAATAAGTACAGATTAATTTTTAATTCATGTCTTCCTTAGGAGTAAAACGAGTGCTATAGGTGGTGAACTTAGTAATTTAAACCTCAGTAAGGTGTCGCCCATATACTAGACCTGCCACCTACCTCTTCAAACTTTTACAACATTAATACGGGAGAATTAGGAGCCTCAATAGATTTAATACACATCATTCTCTCTGTATTCAGGGGTTTTATTGCTATTAGAACTAGAATCACGACTCAACGCTAACAACGCCGGCTGTATTCTCTTTTATATATACTAACTTGTATAATTTGTATCTATTTAGCATATAATAAGATTTCTATATGTAATTTTATATTTTTTTTATTATTTTCTTATATTAATAAATAGTTTCATTTTACCATTATTAATATTTAGTTTTATATACTTGTCGAACAATATTGCTTTAAAGGAGCTTTATGTTAGCTAATTAATATGCCTCACTTAAAATACTCCTAAAACTACCAAATCTAACTTAATGTAGAACCGTACTACTCTAATCTTTGCCTCCGCTTAACATTAAAATCAGAACGGATTACAATGTCTTTGTCATCCCTCTCGTTGCGCCTTCAATAACCCCTGTCTATCGGTTTATGTAGGACGGAAATGCTTATTGACTAATTCATTCTACAGAGTTGTGGATTAAATAGAGAAGCTAAAAGCAGGGTTATTGCAAATTGGTTGTCAAGCGTTTCGTTTGTCAAATGTTCTTGTCCCTAAAAATAAAAAAAGTTTCTTATACTTTGAGAAAATAAATAACGAAGAAAATAGTTTGAAGTTTCAGTAAATTGATTTCAACTTACAAAGTGTATTGCGTTAAGAAATAAATAATTATTTTCAACAATGCTTGCTTGTAGCTAAAAATTTAGTAACCATTTTAAACCACGGAGTGATCGCAACAAAATATTATATTCCTGCTCATGGCATGAAAAATTGCATTTTTTTATGAAGACTTTCAGCCTATTATGTAAAAATATTTTTTAGAAAAAATTACCGATAGCAAATTGATTTAAATGCACATCATGCAGAGAAGCCCGCAATCTGAGTTGTATAGGAATGACTGACATGCAAGGGTTATGTACTATGAAATTTCCTCTGGGGTAAAAACAGTGAATCCTCAATAGATGAAAGTATCGTACGCATGGGCTGAGTCAAAATTTGTGTCAAAGAGAGCGAGAGATTCTTCTTCACATTCTGCAGTGACTGTTTCCGAGTTTAGCCAGTTTTATTATCGTCCGTACTCACCAGATCTAGCCTCATGTGATTTTTTTTTTCTTATGTAAAATGGTAATGTCAGTGTACCATTAGAGTTATGTTGAGATGGACACAGAAATAATGAAGGAGTGAAAGAACCAAATGTGTTTCCAAAAACAGCAACAGATAGGTGATAACTGTATTCCATCTAGCATATTATGTTAGCGCGGTAACTTAATGGCCATGGACTCGTACTCGTAACCATCATTGCTTTTGACAAGTCTCGGCGGTACGAGCCATGCTGCTTCTGAAGATCCACTGTATAGCTGGGTCTGATGCGCATTAAATCTTGTCAAGATACCGAGTCTTTCCGTTGGTGTGCTGTGGAAGTTTGGAGTGGGAGGTTCCAGCTTAGGGGTCGTCCTCAAAGTTTGACCAAGGCTCAAAACTATGAAATACATTACCAATAACCCTCTCGTTGCCTCTCAGTGCGGCTTTAACAAGCAATCATATCACATTTATTGAAATCTTATACCAGTCGACATCAAAAGCCTGTATTAGGTACTAAAACTTTCTATTTGTGCGAAATTGACACAAAAATTTCAATTTTTCAAACTTGAAGATATTTTTCCGTTTTATAAATAATATTGATTTTTCTTAGCTAAAGTAATAATAACGTATTGAGTCGTAATCATTAAAAAAAATCATTTTAATACGAGTAACTATCAGTAAAGATGATACGATTAGTCTAGAATTATCCATATTCTATTGGGCACAATTATTCTGAATTGAGAGAGAAAATAATAATATAAATCGACGTTAACAATATCAAGTTGTTTACTAATTGTCTTTAATAAAAACAAATCTAAGCCATAGTGTTACCCAAAATGTTAAGAAACCCCACAAAACTCACTAAAAACTTTTGCCATATATCTGAAATTTCCCGTCTCGTAGCATATATAACTATATTTTACTTTGAAATCGTTCAATTTTAGATGGGACTACTCAATACGACACAAAATGCCAGGAAATAAACCCAAATTCCTACAAAATATAAAAATGATCCAAGAAGAGATATGAATGATTCCCAACCACCCTGAATTGGCTTTTAATGACACATTCCCTCAACGGGAGCAGTGATTGACATCAACTTCCAATTATTTCATCGTGTTTGAGATGACCTGAATAAGAGAGTACAATACTTAAACAAATATTGAATTCTGATGACTGCCGCTTCGATATAAATATCAAACTTCAAATGGAGGGAGAGTGAAAGGATTGATCCTCATTTTGTTTCTTTCCAAAATGGCTTTGTTGTGGATTTTATTCATTTCATCACCTAACTCTGTTAATTATTTTCGCTTTAAGCCAGTTTGGGGAAAACAAAATTTTAACTCAGGAAGAAATCTTCGAAGATGAGATTACAATTGGTTTGGAGCTTAAATAATATCTAATAATATTTCGGGTATCGAGAGTTAGAAATATAGCTGATGTAATAATTCACGATTTCATTCATATTTTAAAATATTGAATATTATTTACATTTTTATTACAATAATAACTATTTATGACTACAATGTTTTAAAAATAATGGCTATAATGTGCAATTTTTTTTTTGCTGTTTACCGAGTTAATATTGCTACGAGCATGTCAGACTCTTCCCAGCCACGTTTGTCATATAAAGGAAAATAGACATTTACAGAAATTTCATCGGCTTCCAAGAGAGCTTATGCAATGACAATTCAAACTTGACGAAGAATTTAGCAACTATTTTCGCGACGAAGGGAGAAGCTTGACGAATTTGGCAATAAAAGGGTGTTAAAATGTTGACAGGCAATAATGTTATGGATTTCTCGAGTGACATCTCACCTGACTGCAGTGGCTATAAATCCAGAAAGAGGCGAAGCTGGAACGAATTCATTGGAAGCATTGGATGAACCGATCTACCAAGGATCTGTCAGCAGTGTTGCTAAGCCAATTTAACGGAAAGCGACCATTAACGTACAGTTACTGTTGAAATCGTCCTTAAAAATGCATATTATTACTGCGGAGATTTGACCGAAATGTGTACAAATAAGCTGGTGAGCTTAACTTTTTTAATAGTGTTTTGAGACTGTTACGTACTTTGTTTGTGTATTACTGACCTGTACTACGTTGTTTTTGTTCCCGCAGAGTCAATAATCTGTAGAAAGGCTGTATTTCTTCCTGCAGTATCTGTAATCTTGATGAGTGTTGTATTACCGAATTTGTTAATAATCTGTGAAAAGCTTGCTACATGTGTTCGTCTTGTCCTGGATAACTATTTGTGTATAGAATGTCATTTGTCATTACTTTCTGAGTTGGATTGATTTCCTTCTTGATACCCATATCAGTGATCGATAAAAATTTTCGTAACAATATTTTGTGCATAATTCTGATTAAAATTTAAATATCTGTATAACCATGTTGTTACATTAGTGAAAATCATTTATATCGTCGATGTATGTCGAGATAGAATATTGGAATAGCATTTGAAATTTATACAAAATTACATGCGATTAGCATTTGTATTTTAGAAATTTTAATTTCGTAAGTTTAAATATAATGCAATATTTGTTATTCATTTTCGTATGGAATTATTTTGGCTTAGTTGAATTATGGCATTGGATCACAAATATCATTCGTATTAACCCGTTGTATTTGCAACTTGTTTCAGATAAATATTAATAAGAATGATAGAGAGACGGATTCAGATGGAGGTATCTTTAATTTTTTCCCTCCAATTCTACTCAAAATATTGAATATGTTCCTAAATCACCTTTTGCTTGTGAGAGTATTAAAATTGAACGTACACCTTTTTGTGCATCATATGAAAAAAACAGAAATAAGCGAGTACAATGCACGTTGGAAACTAACTATTGTATAAAGAAACATATCGTAATAGGAAAACAATGTGTAGTTATTTTTTTTTCACATCTAAAGGTTAAAAACGAATTAGTAGGTATTTACATTTTATTGAAAATTAATTACATAAAGAAATGAAAAGATTTTGTAACAAAATTGAAATATAGCACTATGAGAAACATCAACTGAATAATGCTTCAAAGATTTTCATTTCTATGATATAAGAAATCCTAAAAACGTATTCATTAACAATTTTAAGATGTACGTCACATTACTTTTAATAAACAAAATTTTAACTTCATTTAAAGTAATCTTGCTTTATTTCAAACCGGAATATGCTTGAAAAAAAGAGCCCATTAGCATACAAAGTTGAAAAATTAAAGACGACATTTTGATTACTTCTAAACTCTACATTGCACTTAGATGCAGAAAACGCAGTTCTTGAATGCATAATATTTTTGTTAGATGCTAATTAGCTGAAAAATTGAAAAGCGCAAAATTAGATGGCCAATTTTTAAGTTAATTAATGATACCAGATATTACTTTTACTCATTAAAATTTGAATATACTTGCGTGAAAATTAAAAAAAAAATGTTTTTCTTCAATATATTTGAAAAATATTTTCGGTTGAACGTTAAGGTCTTCATTATAAAATGGAAAAACAAAATTTTCTTTAATATGGAAAAAATACTTTTTCTTTCATAATTACTCGTATATAAGAAATACATAATTAGATTTTTTTTAAAAAAAGATTAATTACAAAAATTTACTTAGAATGAAGTATAATTTTTTTGAACTTTAATCATAGGGATTCAATATAATTTTAAAATAAATCAATAACATAGCAAAAAATGTTTTATATCCTATAGACATTCAGTCTTTTATTTAGAAACGAACATTCTTTCTTTGAAAAAAAATTAAATTAACACTCTGGGTA
Source organism: Nephila pilipes (assembly GCA_019974015.1). NCBI lineage: Eukaryota > Metazoa > Arthropoda > Arachnida > Araneae > Nephilidae > Nephila > Nephila pilipes. The sequence continues at coordinate 68,509 of BMAW01081791.1, read as the reverse complement.
AAAAAGGAATTTTGTACTTTAAAAATTCAGTTCCGAGATAAATTTCCCATGGATTACGTTATTTGAAAATAATCAGTGTAAAAATTTAATACGCTGTAAACAATATGCGTTACATCTTGGGTAATGAAAAACACACAAAACTGAACACATCGAATTTTAAGCATTTTGAAAAATAATAGAGTTCTTACCATACAAATAATTTTTAAAACCACAATAGTGATACTGAAAAATATCATTAGCTTATTTCATTATACTTGAGACTTACGCTTCCGAGAACAAATTTCTCTCGCTTACATTGATTTTAATTATATAAGCTGGATACGAACGATATATAAAGACATTCCAGCTAAAAATTAACATTTTTTTAAACTACATTGATAAGTAATCTGAAAGAGATTGAAAAATATCTTATATGATGCAGAATATCTGTGTGTTCAGAACTAGATATTTTTCACTCAGATAATACGTGACTTCCACCAGAGGACGCTGTTGATTTGAGTGAGTAACGTAGCACTCTATGAGCCTTATTTGTCATAAGAGATAACTTGTTTTTACCCAATTACTCCCAATGTTTGAAATTGTAACTTCTGTGCAGCAAATATGACAGAAAATCGGACAGTATGATCATCCAGAATGATCCAAAACGAACGTCAAAAGAGAACGGTTTTTGCTCTCCTATGTAACCTATGTTGTGTCTTGTAGTGTGATGTGTAACTAAATTTTGTATTTAAATTGATGTTAATAATACATTACTTTATTTACAAGGAAGTGCAGAACTTTATTTGTGCGGAAAGTTAATCGAACGGTTTTGTTGCAACTAACACAATATTTAATGCACTAGTACGGCGGAATGGCAGAAAAGGTACGTAAATATTTTGATATACTTAATGAATAATTACGTACCTATTCTGAAATAAAAACAAGAATATGTTTCTTGACCGTATGCTCTTAATTTTAACCCAATGCAGGAAAATAATATGCATAGATGAGAAAGGATTAGAATTCATAATTTAAAGTTTTACTTTTGATCATTTTGCATACGAAGAATTTATTATATCTTGAAATGCGAACACACTATATAACATTTGAACCAGTGTTCTCATTTCTAAACATAATAGTTTTTTTAAGACACTTATTTTCTTAGAAACGTAACCCAAGTCAAGAAACACTCAACAGTACATTTGGGAGAATAACAAATTCGAAAAAAAAGCTGTTTTTTGCAACAAAAGTCATCTGTCTTTCCTTCCGAGCGTGTTAAATTACCTTTAGTATTCGAAACTACGTGTTGTGATCGATAGAATAGTTTTTAAATATTTACCCGTCACCATCAAAGAAAAGATACTGTCTCGGTTACTGGCACACTTAGAGTCATTTTTCTTAAGAGTACCGGACGAAAGATTAGCTACGGTAATGGAATATAGATGTCTAACAGTGGCGTAATTTTAGACAAAACAATTCTATGGAGTTAATTGCCTGCAAGAGTACTACATTTTCTATCGAATTTGTGTTAAATTCTGCTGTAAATTTCTAGGTTAAAAACAATAGTGTGATTTGTGTGATTTAAAATTTTAGTTTTAGATCAAATAAATATGTTTAATTTTTATTTTAGATAAAAAAAAATGCTTCTAGCTACAGATTTTCAAGAAAGTTTTTATAAAAAGAACTGAACGCTTAGATATAAAATGATTACGTATAAATATGATTAGATATAAATCAAATAATTAGGCAATATTATTATATATAAATCAAATGATTAGGCAATATGATTAGATATAAATCTAATTCGAAACTAATCATTTGATCATTTTTTATCTTGCGTTTTGATTTGAAAGAAAAATAATTTTAAATTTTTAAATAAAAGATACAATTCTCCAAAAATAACCAACACATTATTGATTACTAATTATCGTTAGCTAATACAAATCATGATATTTTTAATTGTATTTGACGAATATTATTTATTATATTTTGTTGAGTAAAAATAATTAAATATATGTGAAATATATTCTTTCAAATCAATGGCGACGAAGAATTACTCTGGTCATAAATAAACTCGAACGACCGTATCTACATTTATATTTACAGTAGAAATAGTTAGAAATCATATAAATGTTCAGATCAATAAATTCAGAGGATCTCAATTACCAGGCGTCATATTCATCTTTAATCACTTCTTAAATGTTGCTTCAAAAGAAGTGTTCTAAGAAAATGCATTTGCTTACTTTATTTGGCCATTAAACAATAATAATTGATCAAAAAATGCAAACATTTGCTTCCTGAACATTAAAAGAATTTTTTTCATTAAATAAAACATTCAATTCTCTCTCTGAATATTTAAACATAAAATTGTAGTAATGAGAAAATATATTAGAGCGAAGATGAATTACGCAAATAATTAGACAGACTTGGTTAAATTTTATTAATTAATTTTTCCATTGTGTTCAGATGCACTGGATAAAAAAGAATATAATTACCCAGTTTCGAGTGTATTTGTTGCATTATTTTTATTAGAAGGAGAGCATTTCTTAAGAAATTTGGTTAGTTATTTTTTCAAAAATTCATAAATGTTTAAGCGTGTGATAATTTTTAACCTTAGATTACATTCCAACCCTTAAATTGCTTTTGTATAATATTTTACACACAAAATATCCTATTAAAATACCAAAAAGTTATTAAATATACACACAAAAATTGGCGATTGCACGATCAGTCAATTCTTTAAAACCAGTCATTAATTCTGATCCTTTTTAATATTAAGAATGCTATGTGAAGTGACTTCGTAATGTTTCTTAATAATTTTGATAGAAAATAAAATTTACTTTTGATTTCCTTTAACAATATTCTTAAAATGTTTCAAATCAATAAACAGTTCAGAACATATAATGGAATCAATTTCTAAAAACAAAGTTTTCAAAATGCTCTGCTTCAATCAAAAATACATTTTTGAATATCTTAAAACTTACTTATAATTTGACATCTTAAATCCATCGCTAAGACGAAAATACTTTTCTTTTGAGTACTGCATGTAGTTTAATAGAATGAAGTATTCTTAAATTGTAAGATATTAGAGGTAATTTCAAACCAGCAATAATTAAACAAGGAAATTGAAGAAATAATGATAAAACAAATAATTAAAACCATGAGGAAACTAAAATACCGTATTTAATCAGATAAATTTATTACAATTCCATATTACTTCAGTTCCTCCCCTTTCTTACGCTTCACTATTTTAAGATATACTTCGGAAATCAGAGGAGGAAAAAAGCTTAATCCCAACTTTCCGAGGAGCAATTGCTTTTCATTGACTTTATAGACAACTTGGAACAGAATTATTTCGTTTTAATTTTATTTATTATACCCAATAGTAAAGAAATTAATCTAAAAGACATTTATTCGCTTAATCCTACGGGAAGAAGATCAAAAAGGAAGTTTAAACTACCGTCTTATTTTGACAATAGAAGCGAATTGTCCTTGGTGACTTAGATCTTCTGTTTCCGCAAAGAAATTTCTTGATTTGATAATAAGCATATGAATATCGTTGATGAAAAAAAGTGTATCTTAGAAAATGTTAGTTACAGAGATATGCTTACATTTTGAGACATAGATTATGTTAGTTGCTTTTTTTTTTCATGATGCTTGTCTGCCAAGATAATTTATGTTACATAAAAGAAAAAAACAACCTTTGATAAATGTGTAAATTTTTTATCATCTATTCTTGCATCGCATTGTCTTGGATACACAACAAACACTGGAGAAGAAGGGGTAAGTAAAATTCAAACAAAATAAATTCCGAAAACTACTACTTTGATGGAACTTTTCGATGAACAACCCAATGAAGATAAACATTAGATAAACAGCCAACTGAACTATAATGATATTTAAAAATGAGGTAGTCTAAGATTAGCTATAGATATTAAAATCTTTAACATTGGAAGTGAAAAAATTCGGGCATGATAATCAGTCTGATATTAATTTTTGAAATTATTATGTATTTTCAATTTTAATATGAATAACAACTTCATATTTAGGGTTCATTTTCTTTTTTTCGTATCGTTCTCATTAACGCTTTTGTTTATTTTGTTTTTAATTCTCATAATCAAATTACTTCCACTTGCCTTTTAAAAGTTCTATTCAACTTAATTGATTCATAAATGCAAAACTTAGAACCTCATAGTTTTTAATACTAATTTTATATCGATATAAAAATGTCCAGTTTAAAATTTTATTAATTCTATACTTGATTTCAAGTTAGACTGTTTTGCCTCCCCCTAATTCTGCACCATTGAGCCTCATTAAGGGAAACAAAAAGACACAATGAAGTGAAAAAAATAAATAATTTCGTTGTGATCAAAATATCTTTAATAATTTAAAATTAAATTTAAAATACTTAAGAATAATTTTAAAAGAATTGAAATTACCTTTGTTTATTTTCTTTTTGAATGTCTCAACAATTTTGTTTTTCTTGTTAAATTCTCAAAAAAGTATAATTATTCAAAGTAAACAATAATAAGCATAAAGTAAGCGTGCTTCGAAGCCTCAGGCCCCACAGAAGCAATTATAATCAAGAAAAATACAATGCATTCTTCAAATACCTATTATAGTTTTATTTTCACAAGCAAAATATTCCAAAGCACAAAAACGTTGCTAATGTTAGCAAAACGAGAAAAAAAAACAGGCAAATCTGCTTTAAAAATAAGATATTAAATTAAATATTAAAATAAGAACCAGCAATAAATTAATAAACTAGATGCTAATAATCTGTTTGGATATTAAAATAATAGCATATGGTACAATATTATATTAAACATATCTTAGTAATGTAAATATGCTTTAAGCAAACTAAATATAATTATTTAATCATAATGTATTATAATTTCAATATTAGAACCTTACACTATATATATATATATATATATATATATATATATATATATATACTTCATTTGTTATTTATCCACGCATTTTGGTCGTTGCCAGTTGTTTCAAGACAACAGCATGTTGTCAATTTCAAAACATGTTACTAATTTCAAAAATACTTTATAAAATTTTGAATTCATTTAATCAAAATGTGAGGAAACTATGTACTGAAACTGCATAATATATATTGAGGAGAATCATAAGATTACTAATGAAAAACTTGCTGTTGACATAAGAAACGACCGGTTTTCCTTAGGTTGTATTTGTTTCATTCTAACGTTTTTTTTTTTTTTTTCTCTATTTCGTTCAGAAGGAAATTAGTCCTATAACCATTGATCCGTTGAGGCCAAAGGGAATAAAAGGGTAAAAATACAGCAAAACAAGACAAGGAAGTGAGAACAGCTTGACGTGTCTTGACAGTAATAGCCAATCAGAGAGTGGTTTTCTTGATCCAGCTTTTTCGACTGGGAATTCCTTGGTGAGGAGATATATACGTTGAGTAAAGAAATAATTATTCTTTTCTCTATGGTTATACAGGAGTTTCCGTTTGATGTAATATACTATTTTTCCGGTGTCAGTTACAAAGATATCTCCAGATTTCTAAGCAGTTTGATCGTTGGTATGCATTAGTTGGTTGACTGTTTGGATATTTCTTGTGACCTATCTTCAGCCATCCATATATAAAAATTACATTTGGTTAGTTGGTATAAATGGAGAAATTAAGATAAAAGAGTGATGTATATGATTGAAATTTCGTTTTGTGTCATTTGTGAAATAGCTCTAAAAATGTTGATTTTTTTTCCAAATTCTTGCTTGTTTTTTTTTTAGTACTGTATGATTTTTGTATTCAAATAAAGGAAAATGAAGCAAATTGTTTTTAGAATGAAATAATATTTTAATCGTAAATAGAATTTGTATTTCACTGGTAGTAATTATCGGAGAGATTTCTTTTTTTCTTTTTCACAAATTACTTTCTATTCTTTAGTGATGAAATATAAATTATTTCTAAAACCATAGCTGACATGACATTTCTAATATATTTTCCAAAATTTTCATAAAGTCTAATATTCTATAATGCAAATTATTATTAATAAGGTTTGTAACACGGGAGATTAACAATTCCATTGAAATTCCCCTCCTTAAAAATGTTCTAATGCATGATTGTTGACAGCTCGAGGATTTTCAGTATACTCAAATTATTTATTTTAATCACGATTAATGCATTACATAAATGTTCAGCTTCTAAATTATTTCGTGTGAATTCTAGTTATAATAGTCTTAGTATGTTTCCTAATAGTCCTAGTCACTTGCGAATTTTGGTTTCGACGTTTTGATGTTAGCGATAGAGAATGTAGAGGCGTTCCATTGAAGACTTGGGTGAGATTTTGTAAGCACTAGTCGAAGAAGATTCATTTCAAAGAGACTTTCCGAAAAGTAAAAAGAATTCTGAAAATGATTTTGATTCACTAAAATAAAATGAAGGAAATAAGGAAGATGAGTGTCAAATGATTTGAGCCTGAGGAACGTGTCTTGAAGCCTAATATTCTGCGTCACAAAATGCATAGAAAATCCTTCTTGTGAAAAATCGTAACAAAAGATGAAAAATGGGTTTGAAGTGACAATGAAAAACGCAAAAAAAGTTTAGGTTCCTCCCTGCGAAGCAAAATCAACGCCGAAACGAGCATTTCTCTGCAAAGAAATTTTCTTATGCATCTTGTGGAATATGGATGGTGTACTTTATTACGAACTTTTGTATCTCTGTTTAAGTGTAACTTCTGACCACTTCAAGCGACCATTGCTGTGATTAAACCAGGAAAGGAGTCATAAATGTCCATTTGATTACATATGTTGCTCTCCGTGAAATTGCTGTATTATAACGCAAAGCCTCATGTTGCAAAACCAGTCCAGTAAAGCTTGGCTGGAAAGTTTCGGTACACCCAGCGTATAGCTTTAACATTGTCTTCTTATATTATGATTTGTTTTAGACCGATCACTCCCAGCGTATCACATGCGATATGCTCGCGTTTGCTTTCCTGTGCATACCGAAAATGTCTGGACACAGTGTGACACTCCGCCGTAAGAAGCTGCCAGCCTAGAAAACTTCTTTTTCTCCCTCCAGTAGTGAAAAGGTTAGTCGATGTAAGCAGCTTAGATTTCTGTAAACTTGCAGCTAGTGGATGAAGTACGAAAAAGGGGTGACGATATTTGTTGCGTTGAAAGACGAACCGTTCTACACAACTGGCAATCGTCAACTTCTCGACCAAGGGCCGAAGGTGTTAGATAATGATGGATAAAGTTTTGAGAAGTTAAAGTATTATTCACAACTCTCAATTACCTTTTCATTTCTCTAAATCATGCTTTAAAACTTAACACTCTACACCTAATAAATTAGATGGAATAATCGTAATTTATCATTAGGATTGAAGCGACACTTATTTAAAGTACTAAGATTCGAATATGCTATAATCGAGAAATACTTGAATCAGAACGATTGATTTGGTAATTTAAGACTTTATTATTTGACTTGTAAAGTAGAATTAACTGAGTTAAGGGGTATTAGAAAGATAATTACCTTATCTATTATTTTACAGTTAATAAAGTGTTTTGTTCTTATTTTATGTAACTCTAATTGGAGTTTTGAATTTATTAACAATTTAATTAGAAATTAAGATGGGGCAATAGAGTTAAATAATGAAAACGATACGTCATTACGTAAGTTGAGAACTTATCAATAATATATTAATGATTTATAATAACGAGAAAAGTAAGCATAAATGCATGTATTAATTCATGAAAAAATTAATTTTAGATATTAATGAAAAATGTGGATTATCAACTATTTTGATTGTTTAAAAAATACTTTCTGAAAAGTATTTTATAAATCCTAATGTATTAAATGATAGGAAATGTTATTTCTTTATTTTTTATCCATTTATACCAAGCATTCATGAAAAGCGATATAAAAATCAACAATTTTAATTTTGTCTATATCAGTACAAATAAAAAAAAGGTATCAATTTTTTTCAGTAATGTACACCTATTTTCTCTTGTATCTTGCACAAAAACAAATATTATTGTTATTTTTAAATAACGTAAGCGAAACAAAACAAAAAAGTCTTTTTTTTTGTTTATAAATTTGTTCCGATTTTCCTTGAAATTAAAAATAAAAAAATCTTCTATTCAATATATAGAAAATACAAGATAAATGTCTTACGGAATAACTGTCGAAGTCTGTAATATTTTAGAAATTAAGTTTTCAAAAAAACTCGTCAAAGATCACTTGATTTATGCTAAATAATGAATTGTAATGGATGTACGGGTAAACGTATTCAATCAATGTCAAAAAGTCCTTATGCCATTTCAAGATTTCTGTGCTGTAAAAGAGAGCATCAAAGAAATTTTTGCTTAAGTGGATTAGACCTTTATGGATTGCCAGGGACCTTTTCATAGTATTTGAATATATTAGCTGAAACTGTCGCAGTTTTGAGTTGTTTTTTTACTGTATATATTTCTTGACTTGTTATGACTGTTGTAAATAAATTGGTAAACTTATTAAAAAGAAAGTAAACGAATAAAGAAAAAGATTGAAATGAGTAATGAAATAATGAAAACACTTTGACATTTCCTC
>BMAW01081791.1:31022-55953 GCA_019974015.1 Nephila pilipes | reverse complement strand
AGAAACAGATATTTTCTGATCATTTAGCTAGAAAATATCTTAAAAAAAAGGCGCATATCAGAATTTCTAAATAAATTGGTAGAAGTCTAAATAACTTTGAAGCGCATAATAAAGGAATACAGATTTCTTAGCTCATTGCAGATGCTTGAAAATACTTTATTTAAAGAAAAGCTCAATGCTCATTTTTACCAAAAAAAGCTATAATATTCATTTTAGTAATTTTATTAAGATAGTCTTATATTTGTCTTTCATTCTTTATTCATAATTGTATATCCTATCTAAAATTATCATTAATAAGAACAAAAATCAATTATTCAATTGTAACTTTTAAAAAAAAATACGCATAAACTGAAGGTGGTAGGCATAGTAATTGTATTTGATGGATAAGTGATTTGTTGATAGCCCGTTGATTTATAATTTCAAATCATAATTTTAATCTTAAGAATTTATATTTTGTAAACTACATTCTTTAGAAGAGTTGGAATTTCCATATTCTTTAGCATGTGTTTACCTTCATGTCTAAATAACATCCGTACTGTGGCTCATGAATATTTGAAGAACAATGAAAATCCATCCCCTAGTAATCATCAATATTAACATAAATTTAAAATAAACTATTAAATTGGAAACTATAATTATATACAACATACTACTTGGGAATTAAAATAAGCTTGGGTTTAGAACCAGGCAGAGAAATTTAATTAGAGAAAAATAGAGTAGAGAATTCGCACACAGTCTATAAAGCTACAATTTAAACTAATAATTCAAACTTTTTCTGAAATAAATTTTACTAAATTTCAATATTTGTAAAAGTAGTGAAATAATTTATAAACAATTAATTTGGGATTTTTAAAATAGCTTGATAATGTACATATTGCTTTGCACCCTTACCATTTGTCATTTAGTTTTTTTTTTTTTTCATATTTATTCCAAGTTAAACACACTTCAATTAGTTCAATAGCAATACGTACCAAACGAAGCACAATTTCATATATATATATATATATATATATATATATAAATCGACCGAGTAATCTTTTTACATACCCAATTCTTATAGATACGGTTGCAAATTCATGACCATTTTAAATCAGCATATCATTCTGGTAAGTTTAGGAGAATTAATGTCAAATATTATGTATAATGTCCATCATTATTACTTCCAAAATCCCTCATCCCTCATAGATACATACAAGCCATTATAATAAAAAATTTATTTCCAATGAAAGAAATATTCCTTAAATTTAAAATAAGATTTATCAACAATAATATAAAATATTTATATATTTCGTTTACTCACACGATGTTGCCTGTTGAAGTAAATGCAGCAAATTGCCTCTCTTTTTCTGTTGCAACAATGGTTGATACCTCATTGTACTACGTCGGCCAACAGCGTTATAGTAACCATATTCCAAGGTTCTTGCTCAATACGTTTGTTGGGAATCAGGTTGTAGCAAAGGTCCTTCCTATAAGATTAGAGACGTAAGACATTTTGTTACTAGAGAAGAAGATAATGCATCAAATTTGTGTTAAGCACGTGATCACGCACGCACGCACACACACACACACATATATATATATGTAACATCAGTGTCAAAAAGCTTGTACCCAAAAGAAAGTAAGGTATGTAAATGAAAATTAAGAAGAAAATGTTTCTTTTTTGTTACATATGCAAATGATACGAGTATCAGACGTGTGGGCACCAATGTTGTAGGTTACCACATAACCTACTGCGCATCTAAGAACCCTTTTAAATGTTCAATCGAACCACTTAATTTTGATTCTTTCTAATGAGTCGAAATTATCACTTTAAAACTTAGATTACATTTAGAAATGACATTCCTTTAAATATTTGGATACCTTTGAGAAGAATTGCTACGAAGGACTTCATGAAAAGGGATGATCATACTGTCAGATTTTTGGTCATATTGGTTGCATAGATAGTACGGTTTCAAAATATTGGCGTAATTGGGTAAAATAAAGCTATCTCTTACAAAAAATAAGGCTCAGAGAGAGCTACTTTGTATACAAGTAGGGAAAATCGAAGAATTGTCCAACAAACGAAAATAACACCAACTGCCACAGTTCCTAAATTATGTATACAGTTATGCCTTCTCTATATACTCCAATATCTCAAGAAGACAGTTGTAGGATTCTGTATAGTCACTAAGGAGATTACCCCTGACACTTTACTAACGTCGCTTGAAAATGCAATGATGCAAAAAAAAAGTAGCATGGAACCACGAATAAAACAGCGGATCATCTTTAGTAATGAATCCCGTTCTAGTTTCTTTGAGAATGATATCCACTACGAGTGTCGAGACAACTCCGTCAATGCCACGATGGACGATTTGTTGTCACTCGCCATACCTCCAAACAATTCTGTGTTATTTTGTGACGCGCGATTTCGTATAATTCCCTATCATCGTTAGTCGTCAACAGAGCCTCTTTGACGGCTGAATGGATGTTAATAATGTCCATAGATCGATCCCATTCTCTTTCTTTGAGTTCTTTATTTTAACAACGCTTGTATTCGTATTTATGCCATTTCAAAATGCATATATAGACACTAGGCCAGGTCAGGAGTTCACCATCTGTTACCCAATGAAAATGTATGGGATTCTATAGGTTTTCTGATAAGACTCCTCTGCTTCTACAAATTTTGAAAGATCTACGTACTAAATTTCTTTCTGTATTTGATGAATTAGGTCCAAACATCGTGAAGAGTGTCTATGATTTAGTGCTAAGAGCTGAGGCAGATTGATTTAGAGATTATGATGGCCCAATATCTTATTGAGAGTTGCTAATGATTTTGTACTTTGACAAATGAATTATGTCACACCCAAGCTCAGTCTTTAATCACTTTTTGTTAATAGTGAGTAATAATTTATTTTCAAAATCATTTTAATCTGACTATTCCTTCTAGGTGCAAATCTTTTTGATTATAAGTAAGCTAATATATTAATTTAAAACTATAATTTTTATTGCTTTTAATTTTAAAAACGAAGATAATTTTAAGTTACATAAAATAAACATATTATTCCTTACTAAAGATTCCTCAATTACTTTATTACTAGATAGGTAATCGAAAAAATAATATATATATATATATATATAACCACTCAAAAAATACTTTTTCAGATAAATGTGTGTAGATAGTTGAAATTATGATAGTTTTAGTTATTCTTGTATACTATGGAGCGAGAATTTTAAGAAAACAATGAATGCATATATTTGTCGGATTACTTTTCAATTTTCAGAAAATACACGAAGGAATATATATATATATATCATAAACGTATTTGTTTCCAAACTATTCACAAAATCCTACAACAAATAATTAAATACATAACATCAAATGCATGGACATAGTAATTTGTAATATTTATGTAACGTTGAATATTTGTGAGTATTAAATTTATTTATTCTTATAATGTATTTATAAGAATAAATATTCCTTCTTATGTAATAAATCTTCTAGTTTGATAAGACCTATCATACTGCCGAGACTGGTGCTCGTTAAATCTGTCGAGGCTCAATATTTCCACAAATGCGTGGTGTGGAAGTTGAGAGGGGGAGGGTCCATCGCAGGTGTCCTCCTCGTCACTTAACCGAAGTTCAAAATTACGAGGACCGTCACCAATAACCCTCTTCTTTCTGCTTAGTGTGACGTTAACTAGGAATAACAATCACAATCCAGTTTAATAAGACTAACTTAAATTAAATTATGTACTCCTCAAAGATGTTCCAACGTATAGGTACTGAAAAGTGATGGACGATATGTTAGTTCAAATAATTTATAATTGTGTTAAATGTTTATCTTTGGATGTGCAACATTTTATTACATCTTTTCCATATACGTATGATTTCATAATATGCATTTTAAGAGTACTTATCTATTATAGGCTCAGTAATTAATTTTTGACTTATCCATGACATACAGAGTAAGAATCATTATATAAATTCATTAAGGTTTTTCTAAGCCGTTGCTGCATACAAAAAAAAAAAAAAAAAATTAAAAGAAATCAGTTATTGTTTATTTATGGTCTAGTACTACTTTTTTCCATGCTCACAATATTGCCCATATACAATGTCAGGTTAGTGTATTATTTGAAATTAGGTATACCATACGCTGTATATATAAAATGTTTTAAGAATAAGAAATTAATAGGTTACAAAATATGGGAGATGCTTATGGTGAGTAAACCTACAAGATTTGATCAAAGGTAGTCATGTAAGGAATTTTAAAAATTTTAATGTAATGACACTTTTCCGTTTTAATTTGTAAATAGTTATAAAAATATTTCAGTTACATTTCTAATATCCAAAATGTTTTTAAACCTGCTTTCTTTTATGGAAATATTTATTTAAAAATAATGGATCTCCAATTGAAACAAAATATAAGTATGAAAATAAATACATAATAGCTCGATTATACTTCAAACATTACATTTCATTAAATGGTCCCATTATTATCTGTAGAACCGATTTTAATGCGCAATATTTTAAAAATAATTTTATATTTATTAAATTTCAATATGGATAAAGACACAAATATATGTAACAGTATTTTTCTAGCTTCCTTGAGCAACTGTTACAAATCTCTTGTTTCCAAAACACGATTATTTTGTATTTAACGTTAAGGAAAGATTAAAATGCACTAACATTTCATTTAATCACTAATTTACCTAACTTAATTCATATTCAACAAGAAAAAAATAAGAATTATAAAAGTATCACATACTATTTTAAAAACATATTATTCTTTTCGTTCATTCGTCTTAAATTAATATAAATCTTTAAAAAATTATAAAAAAAATATAAAAAGAAATTAAGTTAGTGTTGGGTAAATGTTATTTAATCATTTCCTTGCTCCTGGAATTATATTTATTTGACATTACTCGTAACGTAAATATTATAAATCTCTGCTTGAAGTGAAATATTAACTTAAATAAGGATTTAAATTGATCCGCATTACATATAGAGTTATTTTCTGTAAAAATTATTGTGTCAATATTGATTAAATAAAACCCTTCACGCCAGTTTTAAAAGTTTCTATCTTATTAAAAGAGCACTTCCTGAACTCAAAGTACCATCACTCAACTGAATCAACCCAGCATTATTCTTTCATCCTGTGTTCCAAAACAAACACTTCAGGCTTCTGATTTAAACACCCTTGCTTAATGTTTCGGCAAAGTTGGAGTCATTCGTCTCCACTTCAAATGTGTTAATGTATACACCAATACCTCCCCGATCAGTTCCATGTTTCCTTCACCGTAACATGTGATACACAAAAACAATACCAAAAAGAAGAAAGGATAAAGAGAGGATGAGGTCCCATTGTTCTTTCAAGAACTGTCAGCAACAGACGTTGCTTCATGAATTAGACATTTCCAGAACAAGAGAAGAGTCAGTGATCCGGAAAAAGCAGGCTATTTCACTTCGGTTTCTAGGCATCAAAAGAAACTGTGTTTTAGAATTGCGTTAAAAGATGATTGCATTAACTTATCCAACTGGACGTATGATTGCTATCGATGATGCGTTTAAGTTACTACAATTTATTGTTAGACGATTTACAATAGGATGAATTGGAAGTTCAACAATATCAGTAGAGTAAGGCAGCATTAGTAAACATATACATGTACGTATTAGAATACATTTGTAAATACAAATGTATGAGCGTGTTCGTGATAAACAAAATTATTAAGGAAACACATACATGGTGTTCTTCATAAAATTCGACTCATTTCAAATTATATTTTATTATATTTAAATATAAAACATATAAAAATAAATATCGAACCCACTTGCAAAAATTATGATTAGATATTTTGTTCAATAATAGCAATTTTTTTTAAAAAATAATTTACAATATTTATTTATTAAATGTTGATAGGGGTATATTGTAATTAAATTCTTTCTCTAAATTGTTTTATATTACAGTAGGATATATTGTATTTAATCGTTATATATTAAACATGATTTTAAAGAATCTTTTTACTAAGAATAGTTGATAACTCTGAAGGTAATATTAAAAGTAATTATGTAGCATATGAGTGTGTGAGGAAATACTTTTGTGGAAATAGTTTTACGTGGGCAGTTTAAGAAATAAATTCCTAAATGATTTTTCTGTAAAAATAAATGAGCTTATTATTACTTACATTCGGAGTTATTTCAATCATTAATATATATTTCTGTATTTTCAAAGAGAAATTCCTGGAATATATGCAACCATTCAAAGAAACGAAGAATGAAAGGAAGAAAAATGAACGAAAACTAAAGTCCATCCAATTAAAGCAAAACATATGAATTGAAAACTTTTTCTGCCATTGCAAGGATTATATACTGCATTTGTTTTTACTAATGAATTTAGGATGCAAATACTGTTGCTATTTAAAAGCATAAAATATTTTTCAAAATCAGACTTTATAAAAGAAATACTATTACCAAAATTGGAGAGTTTAGTTTGTTTCATTTATTTATTTCGAGGAAGTACATTAGATGTACTAATAAAATGCTTTTATTTATATTTGTGCTATTTTTATTTATTTCAAAATACTCATTTTAACAAAATCAAAATCAAAATGATTTTTTTTCTCTTTCTTCAACATTTAATACATAAATAATATCTTCAAATTATTTTAAGAGTTTCAAACTATGTGTTGAGAATTTCATATTCACATCTGTATTTTGTTTCAATAATATATGGTTATTTTCTACTAATATATCTATATATATATATATATATATATATATTTATATTGTTTTTTTGTATTCTATGCTAAAAAGAATGATAAAAGTCAAGTATGAGATAACTTTGAAGGATAATCAATAATGTCTTTTGGGATTTTATTCTTCATAAAAAGTATTGGGAATAATATTGATGTTTATTAACTCGAGTTTTTCCGTCAACACATAGATACTTAATCACTGTCAACTTCTCTTTTGGTTAATGTTCTAACTTTTTCGAGGAAGAAAGAATCTTTTTCAAGATTTTGCTCTAAAATTTGAATTATTGTTTCATCGCTGTTACGTCTTCCTTTTTCTTCATTGCTTATCTGAAAAAGAAATATATTCAGTAAAGCAAAGTTTAATGTTGTGTGTTTGTGTATGTAGAAGTTAATATATTTCTTCCGAAATTGAACTCAGTCAACTACTCATAATTATAAAGAAAGGAAATATTCTAATTAAAAATGTTAACTTAATGCGATACACGTAAATGCTTTCTTTGACTTTAAGTGTGAAATTATTTTCAAAAAATTTTTATTTTTCAAACATACATAATCTGGTTTATTATAATCAAGAATTCAACATAGCATTTGAGATGATATGAATTGATTTGCCTGTGTATTGATTTCTTAGATATGGCTGTTTTAGTTTGAAATTCCGTCAGTTTTAACAGAATTGTAATTACTAAAATGTAATAAATTTTAGAATCTTAAAAATAATTTCGAGTAAATATTTATTTCAACATGCTTTGTTTTTAACATTTTTAATTAAGGGTTCCACGCAATATGAGAATAGTATCAATACTTATCGTTCAAAATCTCCAAAACTGTATACCTATACATGTATTGTTCTAACGAATCTGACAAAATTCAAAAGAAAGGTAAGCTTAACTCTCTTTCACTTCTTTGTTAAAGAGAAATGTTGCAAACGGAGATAATTGAAAGAAATTCTAACTTATTCTACGAGACTTAATAGAAATTTACACACGTTATTGCTACACATATTTTAAATATTATTACAAGTTAATTTAGTCTCGGGTCATGTCTGCTTTCTAAGCTAATTAGTTATCTCCTTTTGCTTTTCCTACAGTTCAGATAATTCTTTGGAATATATATATATATATATATATATATATATATATATATATATATATATATATATGTATGTATGTAAGACATTAAACAATGGTTCAACATTAATGGAACATTATAAATTCATGGCCGAATTGCCAAAAAGATCAGTATTTTTTTCATAACAAAAATATTTATTGATTCTAGCAGAGAGAGCGTTATATTCTGAAGAACTTAGACCGGCTTCGACCACCAAGGCAGAAGCGAGAGACCATACATATTTCGGAGGAACATAAGAAAAGTGTAAGAGCAAGATAAGGCTTTTTCGCTTTGTAATAGGTTATATAACTGGGATTTTTTGCAATAGACGTAATAGAACACGTATGATGAATGGAGGGATTTTGAGGGCATAAATTAAGTTCAAAAAGGAATGGTATCACGAAATAAGAATAAATGAGAGAATAGAAAAAAAAAACTAGGAAATTAAATTATTATTTTGAGAATAATTTACATTCTTATTACATACAGATATTATTTACAATCTCAGCACATAACACTTGAATCTTGTTCTATGCAGTGTTCCTGCATTACAACGCATTTGCTCCAGCATTTCTACTGCTCATTGGGGACTTCTTTAAGGACAACCTTGGAAAACATTTGAAAACTCATCTCTATAACCTATATACACGCACTCGCGCTAAGAAAATAGCGACATTTGATCTCCCTTTTGTCCTCGTCGTTTAAGAAATCCAGTCTATAGAATATTAGGACAATAAGGTAGGTTCCATACAGCTGCTATGTTTTTTGTTACAAACTCGTTACGACGTGTGCCACATATTCTGATGCATTATCGGAGTGCAATACCCAGCGATTAATGATTTCTGGTCCCTTTCTCGGCATGTGATCATTCAGGAGCTGCTTCAGTACGGTAATGTAATGAATCATATTCTGCCCTTGTAAGCGGATACCATACCATAGTAATGGAAGAACATGATCACACCGTTTTCCTCTGTATTCGCGTTTTCTTCAGCGGCATTCCACCTGTTTTATCCCACATTGTTAATGTTGCTTTGTCTCGGGGTCTTAGCAATAAGTCCAATTTACAATGACAGTGATACTCTTTTTCAACAACATATCTCCTTCATCGAGAATACAATGCTTCCAGATTGGACCAATAGGAATTCGATACTGTTTAAAGAGACATGGAATCTGGAGCGCACACAAATGAGATAAATGTAAATGCGGATGTATGCTATTTAACAATGTGTACTGCCCCTCGGATTATTTTCGTGACTGTTTTATGAATAAAATTGGATATTAGCACCAGATATATCTATAACTAATGTAATGAAAATATTTCATGATATATATTTCAAAATATTAGAAACTTATAATTTTTTGTACTATCTTATCCTTGTTCTACTGCTATCTACACCACGTCAACTATAGGACTCTTAGCCACTACTGATTTAATGTGCATCATCTTGGCTAAATGGCAAGTCTTAAGTGGCATATGGCTTTGAACCCACAACTCGACGAAAAACTTCCCGCCGCGATTTCGCAAAGGATAACCACCATGCCAAAGTGGCCAAAAATATCTAAAGCAACGTAAATATTTATATAATGAGTAACACTATAAAAATGGAACATATTTATAATAAAAATTAGATATAAGTTATTACTCTTTCATACTGAGGAGAATTTTTATATCATTAAAAATTTCTCATCCTGAAACAAAACAGTAATTAAAACGAATTAGATATTTTGAATTGTTAATAAAGATTTGCTTTCAAGGACTATTTTCTAATTTAAAAATAATATAAATGCAATCAAAATCAAAATTTTGAATTACTGGTATATATTTCAAATCGCAGTCACATACACGACCGAATTTCCTACAATTCATATGAAGAAACACACTCAAAAACATCTTCCAACAATTTCCAACTAATCCCAATCTAGCTTTAATGACGAAACCTCTCAACTCATTCTGTAGATGACACCTGCTTCTAATTACTTCGCCATAGGTTCGAGCGTGATATAATGTCTCCTGTGCTGTAAGAGACAGCCCAATATAGGAAGGGTGGAACTGGCATTGAATTGTGATGACTGCTACTCTGAGATAAATGTCAAACTTGAAAGGAAGACTGAAAGGCGTTACCGCATTCCGCTTTGTTCGAAAGTAGCTTTGTTGAGAAATTAATTAGTATTGTCATTTACACTTACACTGCCTCGTAACTATTACTTTGTTTACTTTAATAACAACGTTGGGCGTGATGAATGCAGAAGTAGTTAAACAAAAGCCCTTGTAGGTGGAGTGTACTTCATAGATTAGATTGTACCTTAAAATATAAAGAGCATTTGTATGGGAGATATAAGGTTGAAACACATAGTATGAATGCTTCCTAAATAATTCTATTGTGTGTAGAGTTTTAATATAAGACTTTTCTTACTTCCCCATTACTTTATTCAGGATCAAAAAAAATTTAATTGAGTTAATCTGTGCTTAATCTGTTAATTAATCTGTTAATGTTTAGTTAATATGTTAATAAAAATGAGATAACTAAAAATAATTAACTCTTCTATACGTTTTTGTGAATTAGTATTTTATATAAAATTTATATTCTAACGTAGATATAGATTCTACTTTAGAAGACTAAACACTTTCGAATAAAGGTTTTGAATTTACCTAAATTTTAATTACCAAAGGCATATTTTACGACCTAATGAGGTCTTTAAATCAGGAAAACACCCAATGGGAACCTTAAAATAGATCAGTTATGTTAGAGTATATTTTTAACCTAAAAAGGATATCTTATACAAATATAAGTTAAAATTAGGACTTTCCGCAAAACATGGTAATTGCAAGGAAAATAAATATATTGATATTTTGTACGTTGAGAAACACGGAATGTACCCTTAATTAGACAATAGACTATCATTTTGATAATATAGCCATTACGTCGGAAAAGCTATAATAAAGTTCGAATTCTGAAAACTAAAATTTCCTTTAAAAGTCATTTGTAATTGTCATTTTATTGCAAAATGAAAAAAAAAAAAAAAAAAAAATTTTAATTAAAATAAAAACAAAAAAAAAAATTATTGAATTTTAATTGTATTTTTATATATATATATATATATATATATATATATATAAGAAGAAATCAAATAAATTTTTAAAGCTAAAATATTGAATTTTAACATGAGACTAAAAATAGAAAAGGATATTTTGACCACAATTTTTTTACATTAACTTCACTGAATTGAAATATAATAAACACATTTATTCTCGTCATAACTCAGGGCTGATCTAATATATTTCTAAACATTCTTAAAGAATACAGGACTTTCAGTACTATTTCAGAACAAAGTTAGACCAGAATATATCAAAATTAGAAAAGCTCTTTGAAAATAATCCGATTAGATTAAAATTTTGATGGATTCCTTAGACATATTTGCATTTTAAATAAATAATACTAAATGGAAAATGGAATTTTGTCTACAATAAATCCACAAAGACGATTAAAATGTTTTGGAAAACACTGAATAAGACTTAAACTGTCAATTAATTAAAAAAAAATCCAACTATATATAGGGTTTGGGGTGTGTTGATAAAACCGTCAGTTCCCCATAATTTCCATTCAAAAGGTGTATGGAATGCAAGCAACTTTTCTGTCATTCCGCAGAACTGTTACATAAAACATTTCACTTTAGCTGCACAAAACTGCTCCATTAAATTAATTAGCCACACCGAAAACGGATTACACTCCAAAAGAAACTCCAAATGTTGGAAATTTTAAGTAATACTTTTTTTATTGCAAACAGAAACATTTTCAATCATTACAACAATAGACCGATTCTATAATTTATAGATCAATACATGATAATAATAATGTTTTTGTTGTCGATCGCACAGGAGCAAATATCTTCCATAATCATTTAAGCAAACAATTTTTTATTAATATTTAATTTTTTTTAAGAGGCAAAGAACTATTTATTTATTTCAAACTTAACATTTACAAATTTAAAACTTAAGTGAGTGGAGAAAAGATCGTTTGCTCCTTTTCTTCAAATGTCCTTACAGCTCCGCAGTCAAAATGACGAAGGAAGCCGCCACATATATACATCTTAAGCTGAAAGAATTTGAAAATATATATTTGTGGTTAGAATCCTACTTCTTTTTTCTAACATTTTTAGTTGATTGAATAAACAAGAAAACAATTGGATAAAGAAATGAATTATTTATGAAAAATAAATATTTTTATTCTTAATTTAATAAATTGTTTCAAAATTTGCTTATTAGGCTTTTTATGCATTGAATATAATGAACTCAAGAACAAATTTTGAGTTAAGCAATATATATGTTTATTTTTAATATGGTAATTTCAATCATTGTGATGAAATAAACATGTAAATGAATACTTGTTATAATATTAATAGCGAATTATCATTCAGAGAAGAAAATAATTATTTTGAATAAATTATTTCCTTTAATCGCGTTTCTTCGCCGCGATTTCCTCTTTTGAGCAGATTTTCATTTTCATTTTCGATGTTATTAATATTTCACATTCCTCGATTTAAAATTTTTGTACTCTCATTGCAAGGACATAATTTGCTATTATTATCGCACCAAATTTTTTTCTGATACAAAACATGTAAGTGATATTATCAAACAAAATCATATTACATGATACATAGAAACAAATGACAGGCAACTGAAATTCCCTCTAATACAAGGTCTACTAATTACAGAAATAAATGAACATTTGCATTCCAGATTCTGCTTTTGAGTCACGCTGTGATATCAGGTTAGTCTTTTGTATGTACGAGTGTGCGCGTGCATTTATTTAATTTCATTGCAGCATATATCAACAAAATTTTCTAACTATTCATCCGTCTTTCTTAACAACAATGTTTGACCAAGTGGTAATTAACCACTCTACTGACATCAGCTTGGTCAATTACTCCCGCAATCATACATGAAGTGCAGTTAAAGCAGTGTTCGTTAAGGCATTTACGTCTTCTACTTAATTAATGAGATGTAAGTTTATTTATTACTAATAATACAATTAAAGTAAAGATTAAATATTAAAAGATAATACGAAATGAATTAGGCTTCCTCGTTTGAAATAAAGTATTTAATAATCTAGCTTGGTCACAGGATAATAATTAGCATTTTGAATGATCATTCGATTAAGTTGTGTTTACCTCGTCTTTGATTTTCAAAAAAGATATTTTCTCTATCATATTGTTACAATTCTCGGTTCTTGCAAAAGAACTGAGAATTTATTTCATTTCCTCGTACATTATTTCACAACTAATTTATGTATATTATTTAATTTGCGGTGTTGTTATATGCACATTATATGTGATGATTATATTCCGTGAAATAATATAAGATGCAATCAAGAAATTTTAGTAATCTGTAAATATCCTGTAAATAACTTCAACCAGGTTAACAAAGAGATCGAATTAACTATAAATATTTCTGAAGTCACATCGTATATATAAATTCGTAAATGTCATCCTTTGTAATGCTTTTAGCGTAATAAATAATCGTGATATGTAAAATATCCTGTTGTTAAAAATTAACACATGTGCAAACTGAAAAATTAACTTCCTTTTTGTTCCTTTTTTTTTTTTTTTTTTGCTGCTCAAGCTTAATAATTCAAAAGCTTTATACATTTATTTATTTATTTTTTCAAATTAATATCTTTAGTTTCAGAGGTTGAATTTTACGACGTTAAAAATTTGGTTACGCAGTAAGAAAATTTCGGAGAAACATGATTATTAAGAATAGAGTTTTATACATAAAGTTAAGCATTTTGTTAATTTAAAATGATCTATAGAGTAAAGAAATAATTTGAAATAATGGTTACGGCAGTATAATAATTTCATTTGTAAGTATTAAATTTTTGCTTGCTTACAATTAATTCAATGTTTCCTTTCATTACCGTGGGAGTAATTATAAATCTCATATATTACACTACGTTTGATAATCGAATTAAATTTATTATTAATTTAAGTTTAATCAAAACTATTGTATTTAAAAAACTAC
Organism: Nephila pilipes; assembly: GCA_019974015.1. Taxonomy (NCBI): domain Eukaryota; kingdom Metazoa; phylum Arthropoda; class Arachnida; order Araneae; family Nephilidae; genus Nephila; species Nephila pilipes. The sequence continues at coordinate 42,096 of BMAW01081791.1, read as the reverse complement.
AGTGTGTCAGCTATCTCATCGAGCAGTACCACCTTCAATAGCGTCCAGTATTGACACATCTTTCTTCCTGTTATTTTTCCTGTACTCTATGGTTTACAGGAACGAAGAAATTCGTAACACTATTAAATTCCGACCATCAAATCTATCACTCAAATAATTGTCACCATGCACACATATATGAAGACTTCATAAATCTCGAAAGGAATGGCAAACTATCCCTTTAGAAAATAGAAAAATACAATCTTGACCCAAATATATTGAAGGACCATACAATTATTCTTTCTACAGTTTTAACTTGTTTTCATGCTGAAAATTCCCCAACATACCTACTAAGAATAACAGTCAGAAATCTCTCTAATGGGAGGAGGTACACAATTCAACACTCACAACTAACCTCCGATCAAAAACTTATGCTCACAAAAAAAAAAAAATTATTCAATTTTTACACTAACCTGAAATATTGCTGCCCGATTGGCTGGTAACTTAAATTTCTTGCTAAGAAGTCTAAGTTACAATTACAGTGAAAACATCAAGCTCTTGTTAACAGACGTGAACTTGATGTTCGCTCAAACCCCGTTTTAACTGGTATTTTCTTCAGTTTCTATCACTATTTAATTTTTCTTGTAAAAACAAGCACTTATATTTTAATTTTCAATATAATTTAGGTTTTGGTCAAGGTCAAGGCAAAATTAATGCTTCTCACCTCATAAAGATTCGGAAATTATAAGCCATTAGACTTAAGTGCTCCTATCAAACTGTTTACCCATCTATTTTTACCCTTTTCTACTCCTCTTAAGATGGATACTTTTTTGCTCAGATTTTCAGGCATTCTCAGAAAGGTCAAGTTTCTTCTCTACTCCAGTTGATGTTCTTATTGGATGTGGAATGGAATATTCACATCTATATCGTGACATTCGGCTATTCGCGGTTTCTTTTCACTAACTTTGGGGACTTTTAATTGAGATTGATTGCTTTCGCTAAACAACCTTTGCCCAAACAAAAATGAAACGAGAATACGTAAAGTTATTATGTAAAGCAGTTAAAAATGAAGTGAAGTGGATAAGTTAGGAAATATATAAACTCCTACTGAAAGTAGCGAAAAAGGCTGAAGGAGCAGAGAGGCTGAAGGAGTAGAGTGGTTGAAAGAGAGGCTGAAGGAGTAGAGAGATTGAAAGAGAGAGGCTGAAGAAGAAGTGACGCTGACGCTATAGATAAGCTGATTGAAATAAAGGGTTAGATTAAAGATTGCTATAAGACGTCACTTTGCTGTTGTTCTCAACAGTTGATCCAGAATCTGAGTTGCAGTCGAGGAAGGATCAGTGGTAAGAGTCTGTTAGATTACTATTGGTGGGTTAAATAGAAGTTAATAGAAATATTCCCTGGGAGAGCATAGGGAGTTGTTGTCATAGTAAATATAAGTTAATAAAGTCTATAAATATTGTTCTAGTGTGTCTCTGATTAGTTAGTGTGTCTTAGTGTTTAATAATTGAATCTAATGATGGCACAAGATGAAGCCCGGGTCGGGCGGGCGTCACAATATTACAATGGTTATCACTACCTGATATTATACGCTTACCATATCTAAATTTATAGTATTAAGTGTTTCTACAACATCATTACAAAGAGATTTTCAAAAGTGCTTTTCATGTATATATCATTAAAACTTTGCAATAGATGTCATAGAAAATTTATAATTTTCTTCTTTTCAAGCTCAAAACATAAACATATTTTAGAAGATTTTTATCACCTATGTAGCAATAAAAAATGCTTTCCTTTTAATACAAACCACAAAATCCAATAAAATAATCTATTATTTTTAGGAATGATATTGAGGAAATCAAATACATTAATTGAGCAACATCAATTCAAAACAAAGTTTAATATTTATCAGTTTTTCGCTCCATCTATTACTCGAAAAGCCTATAAACTAAAACGTTTTAGAAAAACATATTTTGTTATAGTGGCCATAAAGATGTGAAAACGAATTTCATCATTTAGCCTGAAGATACTAAGAGAACGAGAATTGGCTACGATTATTGAGAACTGAGAAAATGAAATTGCTTCTGAAATGAGGCACAATAAACTTCGGATAAAAACAGTAATAAAAGTAAAGTTCTATTTTGTAAAAATTAAGGGAATAAAGAGAGCCTCTCATATTTTTTCCATTATTATTTATTACATCGTATTATGTCAAGAGTAGTATTGGAAAATAAGAGGTGGAAAAGTATTTTTCGGAATATGCCGAATGTGATACAATTTTATATCTTTTTTTTAATCAAGCATATTGTTTTTGAATGCGATATTTTATTGCTTTTTGAAAATAAATATCAGAAGATATACACACCCCACACTAGTTACTGAATAATGTAAAATATGCATTCATAAGGTGCTGATATATATAATAAATCCATGAATTAAATTAAAAAAAAATATCACAGAAAAATTGTCTGGATCCTCTTGTGAAATATTTAGTTCTATAAAGAGAGATTAATTTTCAAATTTTTAATAACATTATTATCAGTTTTTAATGGTAGTTATCTAGTGGGAAGTACTTTTCTTAGATCCATTTAGACTTTTTAATCTTATAGGTAAATAATATACTATTTCACAAACCTTCACTGAACAAAACTGCCTTAACCCCATTACATCCTTTAAATTAATAGTATATATGGTTTTTCATTCAATTTTATTGAAAAACCATTGAAAGTTTCTGAAATTATAAGGAATTCGATCTAACAATTTACAAGTAATTCTTATTCAATCCAGTAAGTTTAGAAATAAAATCATTATTAAATGAATTTATTCAGTTCAATTTTATTATTTATGTTTTAGAACGATTAAAGTAAGATTATGGCATCGGGTTGTTCACTATTTTCTCTTCACTAACCACATAAATGACTTTTTAATAATTTGAATTGTATAAAATTACAATTTCTGTCCAAAAAATGAAGCTTGATTAGTAAATTAGAGGAAGATAGAAGTGAAGTGAATTTGAGATAGAGTGATGTATAAGTGAAATAGAACTGAAGATAATGAAGGGAAATTGACTATAACGTCAAGCTGATTGTTTCTTTTAAACTGGTTTGATATATCACAATGTTAATATTTTTGATTGAAGTGATTTTTAATTTAAGCTACGAAACTGCAGTGAGTGAGAATTGTTGTACCTCAAACGAGTGATTTGGAAAGATAATTTCATATTTAAGTCATAATCTAGGATTGTTGAGTTAATTTGGATTCGAGAAAAAATGATCTTATCAATCCTTAATTAATAAATAAAGTATTTTATCGTTCTCATGGATATCATGTGAGTATACTGGTTATTGAATATTCAATTCGAAGGAACGATGTCAGTAGAATTAAATAATGAAGGACAGACATTGCATGACCTATGTATAATTAAACTCATTGGGAATCGTTTCCTCAACACGAAAAGTAGTGATTTTAGGCATTTGCTTACTATTATGCCAATATAAATATGGTAAAAAATGGTCCTTTATTAGAAAAGAAAAAAAATATAGCACTGGTAAAGGGGTCCTGGAAGCACTCTTTAAGTATTTATGCAATCTGTGTATTTTGTCAGCAGATTGGTGTGTTGATTACTAAAAGGTATCGTGATCGAAAATAATAAGTTCCTAAAAATCAAATCATGTAAAGTTGGAAGCTACTTCAAATAAAGTGTGACGAATTCTACGTCCAATGCGATGTTTTTCTCGAATTTTATAAGAAACATAAAATTATATAAGTGATTTTTTTATCTGCTGACTTATTATAAAAACAAAGATGTGTGACAGAATTTAAAGTTCTCGTGAAATGAAAGTAATTTTAATGTCTGAAATATCTGTAAAGGCTAACATTTAAACCCTTTTTAAATGATACGTACTCATAATTTCGAATTAGCATCGTGAGCTTATACATACATATTTTACATTTGAATGTATGTAGTTTTTCTTTATTTCTTAAATGAATAGTATGATATACAACATCGAGAAAAATTCATGATCGCTATTTACTATGCCTATTATCTTTATTAATTAACAAGAAATAATTTTCATTTATATAAAGAGAAAATATTATTATTACATGTTTGTACACCACGAAAGGTCTTCGGATTTTTCGGAAATAAAAAAGCTTAGACCTTAAGTACACAATACTAAAGTCGATTAAGAAAAGACTGAAGAAAAACAATTTTCCCGTCATATTTCCGTCTCCTTTTATCACTAGAACAAACACATCAGCTGCAATATTCAAGACTTCCTTCATCCGACATCTGAACGACAGGGAGTTGTTCTTTTTCTTAAGTATTTTCCATACCTTTTGGTGACATGTTCTTACGTTATCTCTCAAACGCTTATTAAAATAAGTGTTTTGTCTTTCTATATAAATCCTCACATTATTTTAAGAAGGTTTGGATGTTCTTTGACTAAATGATCGTACTATGAGTGTTCCCAAGCAACAATAAGGCCAGTCTTACATCGTAAAAACATTTATTCGGTGAAGCCGAGCTCATAAACTGTTTCTCGTTGCGAAAAGTTGTTCATTTTCTTGTTAGTAAAGTACTTTTCCGTATTTTCCTTACATTAGATGGCTCTTTGTTATTCATCAGAAAACATATAGTTGAAAGCTTCCTTTTTTACTTCTTAAATTCTAGGATGTAATTTTGAAAGTTACCTGTTTACAGTATGTGGGCAAAAGAGGTAAACAATTTCATTCATAATAATTGTTTTCTCTTAAGGTAGCAATAAAAAAGAAATAAGTAGAAATCTAAATGAAATTACCTGGATTTAATGAATATGAATACTACTAAAATAAAGATTGTGAACTTATATTAAAATTATAAAATTAATTGTATAACCAACATTATAAAGTTTTAGAAAAAAATTTAAATGGTGCAATTTGTAACCAGGTAGTTAGTTTATGAAATAACTTCTTCATATTTTTTAATACTTTTGATGGAACATTAATTTAAATTGTAGGCAGCCATTACTTTCCACAAATTATATCTTATAGCTTATTTTCTTATCGTATTTATTTTACTATAACAGACATTGCTACCTTATTTTGTTTATGAAACTTTCTGATTATGCATATGTTCAAGCAGTCTTCAAAAGTTTGAGGCAAACTAATATATTTTTAATAACATTGCAAATAATGATGTAATAATAAAAAAAAAAACAAAAAAAAAACCTAACATTCAAATATTTTCAGAATTCATAACAAAAAAAGAAATTATATCGCCATATGTAAGTGTGAATACATACCTAAGTATAAGTTTGAACAATTTTGGGATTATTCAATGAAACATAGTTATTTTAGGATCAGATATTTTCTCTTCTTATTTCTTAAGCTGCGAAACTCTTATTTCGCTGTGTCTTTCTTCCATGTCGAATATTATTTTTAAGTGTAGCATTGTGCAGTAGCATCAAAATTTAATACAAAAAAATTGAAAAAGACGATAAAAATTATGAATGTCTTACTTATTTTGTTTAGAAAATTGAATCGATTATATTGAAAAGGGTATTGTTTCCAGATTTAGTCCCTTTTATCCTGTGAGGTGGTTTCGCAAACTTTTAGTATCGATTCGTATTCCATACGAAAACCTAATATACCTGGTCAAAAAAAAATGTTCCCGAACTACGGATTCTTGAATTTATTACAAAAGAACAACAAACTGTAAGGCAATATATTTTATTGCAAAGAACTTATTTTGATCTTGCCATTAGAACAATGCTCAAAATGGCGCCCCTTTCTAGGAGACAAAGCTGAAATCGAGAGCACATATTTTGAAAAAAGTGTTTCAAGATGTGGACAGTGACTTCTCGTTTGGAAACTATTTTTATCAATTTCATTCTTTACCTATCCCTACAGAAAACTGCAACTACATGACATTACAATTATTATATTGTTCCTCTCCTTTATAACGCGTTCTAAAGAATTTTTGCTTCTACACATATAACGAAATAATACATTTACATAATTCTGCAAGGCTTGTAATTTTAGTATGAACTTAGAAAAATGAAGTTTTATGCAATATTGTTTTTGTTTAGAAGATATATTTATAAAGCATTGTTACTATTGATAAACATCATTATGTATTATTCACTTGATAATTTAGTTTCTTACAAATAAACCATGCAGTTTTGCATTGTAACTCGTTTATGGTTTCCACGTAATTCAGAATAATGAGTCTTTGACACATCCCTGTAACATTTGTCAAGGCCGTCAATTGTTTTCTCCTGTTCAAGAAGCATCAAGCGGCCAAAATGTATCGAACGTACACCGATTAAAACCATTCCGTATGCTTATCATCATATAAACTGAGTCACATTATTAAATGATGCTATAGAAGTAGAATTAATAATAAAAATCAATTACAACTCAAATAAAACATTAAAAAGAATAAACAGACGTAACACGTGCTTATGCGGTAAGTTTTAAAGAAAAAAAAATGGAACCTATGAATTTAGCAAGAGTTTTATACTTCAGAAAAGATCAGATTTTCCCTGAAACAGAATTCGAAACTTAAATGGCAAACGAAATGAGCGCAACTCTAGAGTGAAAGTAGAATTAAATATCTACGTGAGATGGGCATTAAAAACATTTTAAAAAATATCATTTGAAACTATAACATCCGGGCTATTAAATAAGTTAATTTACGCTATAAAACAATTTATTTTGATCTCAAACATATTTATTTAATATCACCTTTACCATACACCCTCCTCTATCCCTACAACGCTTCCCTACAACGTTTTCCATTGTTCGAAACAGAGCTGGATGTCTTCTGTCAGTTTCTTCTGAACGAGTGCCATTCTTTCACTTCCACAACTTCAATGGACTCAAATTTGGTTCCTTTTAATGTCGATTTCATCTTATGAAACAGACACAGAAGTCACATGGCTCAAGATTCAGAGATTAAAGGGGATAGTCTAACACTGGGATGCTGCACTTGGCTAGAAATCTCTTGAGGGACAATGAGGAATGCGCCTATATATCGTCTTGGAGGAAAAAATTGCCTTATGGATTCTTTGTCAATTTATACTGTCTCAGCAATCACACGAATACTTAAGGCTCTTGTCTTATGATTTTGATTTTCTAAACGCAATGGAAATCCTATAAAATTCCTACTATCGTACTCAAATATTTACTATCTTATTTTATTAATGCAGTAAAATATATTGGAAAGAGCAAAAGTAATTCAGATTTTTGCGGAATTACATTTTTCCTATGCTTTTTGAAAATATTTGAAAATATTTTTTAAAGACCTTAAGACCCACAAAAGAATCACTCAAATGAGGTAAAAATATTTTCAAAACTAGAAAGAAAAATGTAATTCTGCAGAAACTTTTCATTTTTTTTTTTTTTTTTGCTCTTTCCGATGCACTTTATTTGACTTAAATAGATAAAGTACACTGTGTAACAAAAAACACTACCACCAGGAAAGTGTTGTCAGATTGTAATGAAATTTGCAAAGACATTTGGACCGAAACTGCAAATGATTAAAATTTGGTGTACAATGAATGAGTAGCGGTAGCCACAGCGCATCGGAACTGTGTGTATAAGAAGTATATATATCTGATTGTCAAATTTTCTGTTGCATTGCGATTTGAGATACATTTCAACGGCTGAACAAATGCCTCGCCGCTGGATTCGAGCTCATTAAAAAGAACTATTAGAATTTGAGAGATGTTGTAACAATGGCAGGTTGGGCAAATTTTAGAATCTCTCGTCATATGTGACGAAGCGATGCGACGATCAGAAGATGCTGACAAGAATGGGTGGACAATGGTAGATTTCAGCGTCATGATGGTAGTGATCGACCTAGGACCACTGGTATCGGAGAGGCCGAAGAGAGTGTCAGATCAGCTATCTCATCGTCTGATTCATCGTTATAAACCATCAGACGAGCGACCAGCACACGACTGTCCACCATGACTTTTCACAGAGGCTTATTGAGCGAAATCTACACTCCTTACCGACCGCTACGTCACCTGACACTCACACCTGCACACTCTCAAGCCAGATTACAGTGGTGCTTGGTTCCATCAGGTTAGAATGATGCTGACTGTGGACGTATAGTGTGTAGCGAAGAATCCCGCTTCCAACTGTGTCCTGACGTTCATCGAAGAGATGTCTGGAGATGCCCAGGGCAGCCTGCCTACTTTCACTATTGCACGTCATACAGACCCTCCACCAGGAGTTATGGTCTGGGGTGCCATTTCCCTTGATAGTCAGACTTCTTTTTTCGTCGTTAGAGGTACACTTACAGCATAGTGGTACGTCGACGAAATTTTGAGACATGTTTTGCTACCGTTCCTTTTGTAGTACCTTGGCCTTAATTTTAGCAGGATGATGCCAGATCACATACTGCAAGCGTTGCTATGAGCTGTTTTACAACTTGTCAAACATTTCTTTGGTCAGCCACATATTTATACAATCGAGCATGTTTGGGATATAATAGGAAGGCGACTGCATTGATCAGGGAATGTTAATGATCTACAATTGGAGAAACTTGGTAAGAAATACCGCAGGATATCATTAGGGAGCTTTATCACTCTACGCCAAGTCGAGTTGCAGCTTGCATCGAAGCTAGAGGTGGGTCAACACCTTATTGAACTCGTTACATTATAACTGTGTAGCTCTGAAATAAATCATTCAATTTTTCTGAAATTGTAATATTTTCCTATTTTGTACATAATTTTCCTTTCCGCCGAATTTTTTCTCCGTCAGACAACTCCTTCTTGGTGCGACTTTTTTTTTTGTTATAGAGTGTAGTTAATATTTGAGGACTGTAGTGAAAATTCCATAAGATTAATATTACTTTCATAAAATCAAAATGACTGGTAGACGTGAGTCTCTACCGATAGTGAGATTGAACAGGATTGTCAGTTTTTCCGTTGTTGTCATCCGTGTTTAACGTGGAATAGTAATCCGGGGGTGAATCAACTTTAATGTCTTATAGGCTATTTTGAAAACACTTAAGACACTCTTAATCACTTGCACGTATTAAACGTTCATTGACATACACTTCTTTTATTAAATTATGAGTTTCAGTAAAGAGGTTTTCAAGTTCATGAGAAATTTAACAATAATCATTTGCTCTATTGCTTCGTTTATGATTTTTCTGGCGAAACATAAAAAATAATAATTTGTGCATTCGAAAACTATGGGTATGCGGATTTATGTTTACAGAATCGAGAGCACCGCATTGGAAAAAGAAAACTTCAAGCTAAACAGGTCAGCCTTTGGCGTTTGTTGTTGCAGCGTCTGTTTCGATATAAAAAAAATATCTCGTTTGAATTTACACCTATCTGTTGATAATTACAAAGTATTTTTTTAGTTTTATTTTGATTGTTGTCCATTACACAATTCAAAAATTAAATACAAATGTTAACGTAATGATTGAATATATACACAAATTGTTTGTCTCTCTATTACGATGTCATACCATTGAAAAGTAAATCAACAGATATAAAGGGGAAAACATTAAGTCATCATGTCAATTAATAAAACAATACCTATGGGAAATGCATGTGATGATTTGGATACCGATGCTACAACTACTATACAACCAAATAAATTGTGTATTCTTATTTTTCAAAGCTCTTATGAAGATTATGCTATAATGATTATTAATGTTTGTATCAGTTATTTTTTGTTTTTATTTCTTTGGAATAATGTTAATTGATTTTCTTATTATTTCATTTGTGAAAAAGACATCGTAACTTTACGTTCATGGTTTTCATTTTTAAATCAATATTTTTACTTTGTATTTCTTTTTCATTGTTAATTTCATTAAAGTAGGACTATTTCAGTGTCTAAGAAACTATTGAGCAAATTTCAATTTTTGTATGAACTTGATCTTATTTTACAGGGTTTCGATATAAACAGTTTTTCGAAAAACACGTATATCAAGTGAATTATGTAATGGGTGTATGTTTGGTAGATACAGTTTGTGTACGCATTCTCTTAAGCTGCGAATTTATAATTTAAATAAAAGCACACACGGTGTGCATTTATTTAAATAATTTGGGTTAGTATTTGGGACATTTATTTTCAGGCAAATAATAATTTTGAAGATTTCTTAACGAGCTTGAGTAAAATGCTAAAACAGCTTTTCTTTATATATATGAGAAAAATTGCAAATTTATTTACTTAGATATATGAAAAACTGTTCATATAAAAATATAATAATAAAAAAACTATTTCTTGATCTGAGTATATATATTCAATACATTTTGTTAAAATGAGATATAAAGTTTTACCAATATGGCTTTTAATTTCGGATATATGTATTTTTTGGCCATATTCGCATCTAATTCCTTTGGCGATTTTCATATATATAATTAATACATTCATCGTCATAGAATTTTGTAAATTTCTTTGAAATATACGCTGTACTTTTGTCAATAACTATTTGAGAATACTTTTAAAAACTGTTTTGTTTGATTTTTTGTTTTGTTTCATTATAGCTTCTCGAATCGAAATTGAATCTATATGTTTAATTTTATATTCATAAATGGAGGAATTTACTTCTAAATAACTGTTTTTTCCTCCACTTTATACAATAAAGCATTAATAATTAAATCTGTCAATATCACGTAGTTAGTAATATAATACAGCATATACAAATCTGTAGAGTTTTATCTTTTGCACTGCATGAATTTTAATAAAAGGTTTCTGTTGTATGAAATTCAAACTTTAAATTATTTTAACACTTTGTTTAAAACTACAATGGAACTAATTTCTTTTACCAATCGTAAGCATTTTATTTCCATTTAAGTTCATTTTATTTGGTCTTTATCATTGCATACCAATCTTAAATGTATTACACAATTTGTTCAGCACATAGATTTTAGCATAATATATGAATTTGTATTTTATGTTTCCGTCTTATAATTTCCCATTAATTTTCTGATTTACCGGGTTTTTTTTTGGATGAAATTTACTTAATTAGGGATTTAAAAACTTACTAAATTTGCTTTCAAAAGTCTGCTTTTCTATTCAGTAAAGAACAAATGTAATTTGTTTAACTATGCAATTTATCCATCATGTACACCTCGTCAATGTAAGA
>BMAW01081791.1:0-31012 GCA_019974015.1 Nephila pilipes | reverse complement strand
TTTGGAGAATTACTTTTAAGTTAACTAGTTATGTGTATAAAGATGATTCTCCTAAACTAATAATGAAAAAAGACTGTTCTAAATTAAATTAAATATATATATATATATATATATATATATATACACCAAATTCAATAAGATATCTGGTAGAATTACTTCAGAACTTTTGAGTAATTTCGAGTGGTCTTCATATAGAGCTAGTGGACGACGGCGTTTCTTCAGAACCACTGGTTCGAGTTAAGGGGCCATTAAACCTGTAGTGTAGAGAGTATCTGAGAATATTTTGCTTCACGAATTAACTAAGAATGCTGAGTTTAAATGATTGTGGAACATTAAAAGCATGGAATATTTGATTTTAATATTTTTTGACGTCACACTTAGAAGCAACACGAGGACTATTGGCAACGGACATTATAATTTTGATCTTTAGTCAAATGACGAGGATGACACCTGAGCAATCATTTTATTTCCAAACATCCACCTCATGCCAACAGAAGAGTTTTGACTTCAACAGATTTAACTTCCATCAATCCTACTACATAACGGTCATTAAGTGACACCAGGAATCGAACTCACGACTTGATGGAAATAACGAGAAATATGAAAGAGTTTTAGGTTAAGGCTTAGCGTGCGATTCTTAGACTTAATAAAATACTTAAATATTTTCCATACTTTCTAAAAACTTCTATATTATTATCTTATTTAGATTACGAAAAATCTTGCGATTTTTTTTAGTAAATCTTCGGTTGATTTTGTTGGGCATGAATATTCCAAAGTTTTAAAATAGTTCTCTTTTATGTGGAATACTTCGAAGCTATGTAAAGTCTGAGTTATTATCAGTGAATAGAGAGTGATTTTTTTTTATCATTTATATTCGGCTGTTTTGTTTGAATACCAAGTTGCGCAAAAATCAGTATTTGGTCTTTCCATGTTTATCTTTGGCTCAAGGTTTTCATTTTCCTTTCGCAAACATTCATGATTTCAACATATTAAAACTCAATTATTTACACGCCTGTTATAATAAGAAATAAAATATATTTTCGTTGATTTTGACAAAATTTAGGCAATTTTTTTTATTTCTTTCCCAACAATGTTGGGAAATAAAATATAGTTATGATTTCATAAGAAGGTTTCTGTAAAATTAAGGACAAGAAAAGTTTGCATATAGATTACCATGGTATTACAAAGATGACACAAATGAACTCTTAAGTACTTCTTGAATATTTAGTTAATTGTGATTCATTTAAAAGGTTCTAACATGTTTTTTTTTTGCAATTAGCTGTGTTAATATTCATAAGAATAGACTTTTGTTACATTTATTTGTCTAGTTTAAATTGATAATTGTTAAGATAAAAAAATATTTCGCTTTTGAATTTCAATAAAATGAATATTTTCGATCGTTGAAACTACTATGATGATAAAAATTCTCAATTAATTCTTAATTGGTACTTTTTTTTATTAAGAACAAAATATAAGTTATTAAGTATATTATATTTTTGAAGAAAGTAATGTATGATTTGATACTTTTATAAAAGTCTTAAGAAACTGAAATGTTTTGTATCATGACGGGGCAAATTCTGTCATTATGTACATTTACTTTACAAAAAAACTGAATTAATCATACGAAGTACTTACCATCTGGATTTTAGGAAAAAAAAATCTGTTTTCCTAGTGCTTTCTTTGAAATCATCGAGTCGTCGTGTTAGCCTAAAGAACAGGATAATAAAATCGCGACCGATTTTTTTTTTGTCGAGTTGTAGGTTCGAGCCTAATATCATTAACCCTTTAGGGGCAGGCATGCCTTCGTGTAGGACGTTTCCTGGGGATGGAAGAGAATCCGAAGAAACTGTCGAACGGGCCGGGGTTTTGTGTCTCTAAGCCTAACCTTAAAAAAAAAAAAGTTTTCGTCCTAATGTTTTAACTTTCGGTAAAATTTTAGATTATTAATTAAGCTGTGACAAATTTTGAAGCTAGTATTTTTAATAATCATTTTCCTTTAATTTATAGAAAAATGTGTTAAAGAAGGGCTTACTTTAAGAAATAACTTTCAGAAGTTCTATTGAAATAATTCTGAAGTTTTATGGACAAAATACATCGAAAAACTTTAAAATCGATAAACAATATACCAGAAATTACATTTACAAGAAGTAACAATACTTAAAATAAAGATCGAATGTAGGAATTCTCGTAGCACGGAGAAACGCAAATTCCTGTTTTGTCCTTCTCTGACAAAATGTCCGCAGCATATTCACTAGAAATATTCCTTTCAAACGTTTTAGAAAACTAATCACAGTCTCATCATTAATTGGCTCATCGACCATGTGAGTATATACCTCTCATAAACCACGCTTTCTTCCAATTATAAATAGGAGTCAAAGCTTTCCGAAATAAAAAGAGAGCTTAACGAAATATATCCTAAAGCAACACAAAGAGCAACAGCACTGATGACAAAACTCTAAAGAGAAAAAAAAATTATAAATTTAGTAGCAAAAACTAATAAAAAAGCATTCGAAGAGAACCAAGATACGCGAATTCTTATATCACGTAGAAATTTAGAGCCGAGCTCACTTCATTTACATTATTCTTTCCCTCCTACCCCTTTACAGCTAATGTACAAAATGCCAAAGTAATGCAGAATGTGTGCTAATTGAAAGTCAGGATCCAAAACTACGTTCAGCTTAAAAGTAATGGACACAGGCTGCCGTCTAGACATTTTTAGAAAACGTTCCATCTTAGAATGCGAATGCGCATCGTTCGACCCATTCACCAGTTTTTTTCTCATTCACCGGTGATGCATATTTGGTACGTTCAGCCGTGAACGACGATTGCGAGTGATGCGTATATGCTACGTTCATCTTGAAAGGGTTAAAGACCCACCGTGTAGCGAGGCTGATGAACGTTTATTCTCGTCAAATTCGGAAATATTTCCATTTGAGTGGTGTGGACAATTTGAGAGGGAGCGGCTAGCTAATGTGTCGTTCTCGTCAATCTTGACCGAGGTCCGTTCAGCAATGCAATCTCACCAATAGCTCAACGTTGTTTCTCGTTGTGACATTAATCAACTATATCGACGTTGATAAACCATCAAAACCACATCAAATTGAAACCATGTGTTAATAAAGTCATGTGAAGTAATAAATAACTTAATAAATAATTTTGCAGTATTTAAATATTTGGAAATGTAATTTGAAAAAAAAGTAGCAATTTTAAAAATTGTTACAAGTGCTATTGGAACAACAGTTGTGTACTATTTTCACCGAGTCCATATTTGTAAAAATAATTAACAATTGTTTTTATGTATTTTCACTAATGGGTATTCCAGTAAATCCCATGCAAATCAGTTTTTCATATGCAGTTCAATTTATTTTAAATTCCCGATTTAAAAAAAAATCCTGAAATAACACTTTGTCGATATGTTTATGATTCACTCGAAATAAATTATATTAAGCTCCAAGTAATTTTCTTTCGTTTCGTGGATCATGCAGTACTCGAGAAATTCCTCCTATATGTGAAATCAAAATGTGAAAGAGAATCTAAGTTAACTGAGACACCTTCGACACAAAGGAAAATGAGCTGAGTTTATGCCATACTTAATTGATCGTAATGTTTTAAAATTAAAACTATTGAAGTCAGATTTAACATTGGGATTTCTACATATTTATCAATTAGTTTATGTAAAGAAAATGCGTTTAGGAACATAATTAATTGTGTATAAGCAACTAAAAATTAATAGCTCTATTTACATTAATATGTTACGTACGTACCGTTTGGTATATATGTCATAAAATCTACTGCATTTACAAATTAAAAAAATCACAGAGTACTAAAGCATATAATTATGTACACTGAATCTAAATAAAATTTGAAAAAAATTGATAAAAGTTAAATTTTTAAATAAATTCATAATTCAAATTTCCAGAATTTTTATACAATTATTTTGCTACACCTAAAATCAGTGAATAATTACAGGAAAAAAATTAATTTCACCTTCTAGAAAATAATTTAATTTCATGATGTACAAATTATCAGCTTTATGGATTGAGTAGATATTGAGAAAAGTAACCAGAATTCTCTGACAAAACACATTTTCATGAAATTAAATTAAACATATTTTTCTCAATAATATGCGTTATAATACTTTTTCATACAATAACATCCGTCACTATATTATAGCTAATCTAACATCATTTTATTAATTAAATGTCTAAGAATTTTAAATTCTGGAATACTTAAAATTAATTTGAATTTACAGAATATGGGATATATGGCTAGAAGTACAGATATTGGAAACGAATGTTTGTGTAAATAAGACTTTTGGAACAATAAACTTGATTATATTCACGCCAAATATTCAAGCTAGATGAGCGTGATCCATGCTGTAGGTTAGTATCCTTTGATAATTTAAGAATATAAATTGACCATACAGCTTTCATCATATCAGGTATGGAATGCTTAATATTTCGACTAATAGCCAATATATAGTATCTCTACAAAATTATAATACCTCTACAAATTATCATGGTCTATAAGTCTTCCACGCCCAATGATGGGTTTACCATCAAGGGTGTGTCACATTTGTCTACGATTTTTAAAATTTAATTTTTGAAAGTTCTATTTATCTATTCTAGAAATGATACATCTACGGATTCAGAAATGCGCCCTCTATTTTTAACATAAAAAAATGAAACTTTTGAAGCATTTTGATGTCTTAGTTACTGTAAGTAAACGATTCATGGTATCATTCAGATTCTATTAAAAATGATATTGGGAAATAAACTAGCTTAGAAGATATTTTTTGCCTTGAAAAACCTAATTTCATGTCAGAATAATATAGTTGGTTGTTATCTTTTCGAACAATTTCCCTTCGAGTATTTTGTAATCATTGTAGCACCATTATCTACACTCTATAACAAAAACCCGACGCACCAAGAGGGAAATGTTGGATGGAGATAAAAATTGGCGGATAGGAAAATTATGTATATAATAGAATACGATTAAAATTTCAGAAAAAATGAATCTTTTATTTCATAGTTACATAATTCCAAAGTAACGAGCCCAATCTGGTGTTGACCCACCTCTAGCCTGGATGCAAGCTGCCACATGACGTGGCATTGATTGATAAGGCTCCCTGATGGTCTTTTGTGGTATTTCTTGCCAAATTTCCTCCAATTGTCGAGGTAGGTCATCAACATTCCCTGGTAGATGCAGTGGCCTTCCCATCAAATCCCAGACATGCTCAATTGAAGAAAGATCTGGCTGGCCAAGGAAGTGTTTAACAAGCTGTAAGACAGTTTATAGCAACACGTGCCGTATGTGGTCTGACATCATCTTGCTGAAATTAAGGTCAAGTTACTGCAAAAGGAACGGTAGCAAAACCGGTCTCAAAATGTCGTCGACGTACCACTGTGCTGTAAATGTGCATCTAACGACGACCAAAGAGGTCTGAATATTAAGGTAAATGGCACCAAAGACCATAACTTCTGGTAGAGGGTCTGTATGACGTGCAATAGTGAAAGTAGAAACGCAGCCCTGGGCGTCTCCAGACACGTCTTCGATGATCATCAGGACACAGTTTTAAGAAGAATTTGTCGTTAAACAGTATACGACCTCTGTCAGCATCATTCTAACTTGATCGAGCTAAGCACCACTGTAATCAGGCGTGAGTGGTAGGTGGCGTAACGGACGGTACGAAAGTAGATTTCACTTTATCAGCCGTCTGTGACTGGTGATGGGGGACACTCCTGTGCGGGTCTCACGTCTGATGATTGATAACGATCAATCAGGCACTGTGACAGCTGATCTGACAATCACTCTGTCCTCCCTATCTGCTGTGGCTCTAGGTCGACTGCTACCATCATAACGCTGAAATCTGCTATTGTCCACCCATTCTCGCCAGCATCTTCTAATCGCCGCATCACTTCGACCCATATGACAAGGGATTCTCCCAACCTGCCTCTTTCAATCGAATGAAACGACCTCTTTTAAACTCTGACAGTTGCTTGTAACGAGCTCGAATACTGCAGCGAGGCATTTTTTCAGTCGTTGAAAGGTATTCGAAATCGCAATACAACAGAAAATTTGATACTTAGATTGAGAATCGCTTCTTATATACACCTGCTGAGTGCGCAGTTCCGATGCGCTATAGTTCCAGCTATTCGTTCATTGGATACCAAATTTTAATCATTTGCATGACCGGTCCAAATTTCTTTGCATACGAAATTTCATTACAATTTTTGTTATAGCGTGTATTTTTCCTCAATTCACAATTTCAAAATAGTGACACTGTACGGTAATTTGCAATGTGACGAAGGCACTCTGATGAAAGTTGTGCTGCACAGTTAGATTGCCACACTTCCTTACAAGCCATATTTTTGAAAGAAATGTATGAAGGAGTCTTTTATTAAGTGTTCCCGGATCAAAATTGTAAAATTTTCCTAGTTGACAGTTGGTCTCCCTGAAAAAACACTGTTTTGTAAATTTTCCCCCGATAATGTGTTTTTTAGACAAAATGGTACTTGCTCAACTACTGAGTTTTGAAAACCGGGTTGCGAAACAAATATATCCTGAAACCAATGAGTGCGCGATGATACTAATCTCAGTTTTGCGTATTTCGTACCGTTATATAAATGTTTCTATTGAACATAAAAGTTTATTAAATACACGCATCTGTCTGCTTAAACTAACCTGCATTCAATTGTGCTTATACTAATTACCATAACAAGTCATCAACCAAAATTTCGGCAACTAACAGCTTGGGTGGAAATCATTCGTACAGTGCATCCATAAGCCCAAATAACTTTTCAAAATGTTTTTTAAAAAAACTGTTTGATATGATTAATTTAATGTTTTTTTGAGGTCTTTTGAAAAACATCATTAAGTGTATTGGCTTCTAACAAGGAATGTGTATGAAATAAACTAATTTCCTTTGGACACACTGATCAACTAATATTTACTAATGCATTTGTAAGAGAAAAGTAAATAAGTTAACTAATTTTGACATTAAATAGTTTTTAGTTTATCACATCTCATACAAACATTTTGTTTGTATTAGGGCCGCACTATTTGTCGGCGAGAGTCTCACTATGGTCACTGCCTGTGAAGAACTCTTGAATGATTACATTCCTAAAGGAAATGACCCAATGAACACATACTGTGAAAATCAAGGTTATCGTAATCAAGTTTCTGGGAGAAAAATAAACGTTTTTAAGCATTACATCAGAGAGATCATGCGGACCGGATGGAGTTTTACAATTAACAAGTTACAATTAAAAATAAAATAAAAGTACTTTCAACAGCAAAAATTATAATCAAAATAAATTGTTACCAAATAAAAACTTTAAAGAAAATGAAAAATTACTTATTTTTTGTTACAGGAGTATTGTGCGACAAAAACTGTTGTCTTAAGAATCTTTGAAGTGTACAGGATGACGTCTATTAACACATACATAGCTACAGACGACATCTCGAATACCAATATAATTCGATGAGCGCTAGCAATAAAGATAAATCGTTCTTTATGTTAGGTGTTTCTTACATTAGTTTGGTGTGACCAACGACTTCTTTCAACCGAATATTGAACGCGTCTCAATCTGTATTATGTTTCCTTCAAAGTTTCAACAACAGAGTGCTAAAAGCTTAGTTTTCTAGAGTTTGCAGAAAACAAGCGAATAAGGAAAAAAGAGGCTAAATTTGTCTAATGTTACGATTAACAAAATCAGTAATAAGACTGAGCTCCTTGAGAAGGAAGGGAATTCTTCAAAAACAGAAATCAGGAAATGGACAGAAAGCGTGCACTTTTTTGTTAAAATAAAGTAAATAAGTTTATAATTGGCCACCAATGGGACTATTGTTTTCAGTCAACCACAAATTGTCATAGCTGTCCTTCTTCAAAGTTTTATCATAAGAGGTTTTGTTTATAAATGGTGTTTTGAAACTCATGGGTAAAAATTTAAGGCATGGTAGAAAACATCAAAAGGAGCAATTCACCATACAATGAACATGCGCAGAGCAAGATGTGATCCACTATACAGATCTGTAATGGAAAGCGTAAAGCGCAACTTTTCCAGCAATCATCATTTCTTCTATGAATATGGTGCAAATTGCTTGTTTAGAGGTTTTCTATCACCCCTTAATTTTTGCATACGAGTAATGAAAACACAAATCGGCTTCATGATTTTTTTGGGCTATGGCCATTTCCTAATTCCTCCATGTCTCCTGAAATCCATGAAAGAAATGACGATGCGCAAGAAAACTCGCTCATTGTACTTTCCATAACAGCACTGTCTGGGGAGGTTCACTGCTTGCTCTCTACCAAAACAATGTTTGGTGAAAATTGCTTGTTTTTGCCCATGTTGAAAATGTTTGCTCATGTATATTGAAACGCCTTGTATGTTTGATACCTGCTTTCATCAATTATGAATTTAATTTTCAAACACATTTCATAATAAGTTACTCTTAATATTTCTAATAGATGAAATAAAACAGGTATAAAAAATATTATTAGCTTAAAGTTTACTCAATTTAATAACTTATCGTTTGATTAATTTTAACGACATTAAAATATATTCAATAAAATGATGTACCGTTCGCATTAATTTTAATATTTATTAGAATAATTTATTAATTATTTTCAGAATATAAGCACATACGTTAGTTATATGTGATCCATGTAAGCTTTGATAGAAAAATTGTGTTGATTTTATTGAGATTTTATATGTGTTTTAAACTGAATACAAACATTTAGGATAGTTTTTTTCTCTTCTATTCAATATATATATATATATATATATATATATATATGCTTAATTTACTCAATAAATGTAAATCACATTCCCCTTATAAACTTTATATAATTTGTATTTGCTTAAACTGTAGCTCAAGTCGTTGACAGAAAGGAATTAATTGAGCATTGAATGGGATTTAAGAAGCATAATACATATTTTTGAAAAGGAAAAAAAAACTGTAATTAATGTATAACTTTAATTTTAAAGTTACATTATCTCTTAACATTAAAGTTTTCTCATGCATGGTGCTAAATTTCGTGTAGAACAGAAAATAAATTTGCTCTAAATATATAAAATCTGGTTATTGCGTAAGACGTTTAGACTTATGTTCTAAATAATTATAAACTCTAAAGAAAAAAAATCTCAAATTTTATGTTACAATTAATAAATTTTCCAAATCTTATAAATGTTTACTTGCTGAATGAAATTACGAATTTACTTAATGAATATGTTTGACTATTATTGCTCATAGCTTAATGAAACCAACTTGATTTGTCATATTCCTTTAAACATGATAAAACTATTTAATACATAATCATTCAATAAGATTTTTGTAAAATGTATTATTACATAGTGTTATACAATTGTTTGAATTTATAATCACGTATTTTCTTATATTCTATTATATACCACAATTATATATAATCTATGTACGGAACAAACATACTACACGATATGCGCCGGAGTGAAGAAAAAGGCAGCAAAATTATAATAGCTTGCTTTTTGTTCATAAGAAAATTAACAACAAATTGTTCCTGTTCCTTCTCTCTCTCTCTTGGAGAAAATTAAATTTTTATTTCGTTTTATACTACTAAAATTAGGAATAATAAACATAACCTTTCTATAAATCTCGTTGTTTATCATATAAAACTAATTGTTTATCTCTCTCGCATCTAATGATTTTCCATTTCACTTCTCCATTACCAAAAATGTTTTTTAGTGAAAATATACACAAAATAGAATGTCACGCATCGTGATAGTGTTATTAGGCTCTTGCGCTGTGGCTGATTGCTAAGGTATTGCAGCGCACACTGGTTGGATTTTGATATAAATTATTCATTTTTGGTGCCTATTTTAAACAAAGGATATTATTTTAAATGAAGTATCCACAGGCAATGTTTGATTTTAAAAAAAAAATTCCATTTATTTGCTATACACGACTAATATTGTTTCTTTGATGAAACTTACATAGTACTAATCTACATCTAAAAATTACTCTTACGTTTCCATCAATAAAATTAAAGCACAGTCTATTCATTATAATTATTTCAATTTTATTTACCTGTGCAGAATTTCTCAGAAAGCGTCAAAAACTTACCATTTTATAACAATATTTTTCATTTCATGTGTATGTTTTTCTATTCCTTATACTCAACCCTTCATAATTTTTTTCTGTCTATAAAATGTTCTACTCTCACTCCTAATTCTCAATCTCCCTCATTCAGAGTCACCCTAATAATTTTTCAGTAAACTGATGATTCAATTCCATTTAAAATTATTTTGAATTTGATATAAAATATAATAATAAGTTTTTTCATAGTGAGAACATATATTTCAGGAGGCAATTTACAATCTTTTAAATAGATAAGGCACTTATCACTATCTTCATAATGATTAATTTAAGGCAGAATCATAATGATTCTCGAACTTTTGAATTCAAGCAATATTCTCTTTCAGTCTTATCAGTACATGTATTAACGAAAGAAAATTAAATATTTATTTAAGAGTTTCAATCCATGTGACTAAACTTTTCATCATTTCTAATTAACAAGGGTACCGATGTTCCAGACGGGACCTTGAAGAACAAACAACAGGCATTTCAAAGTCTTCCCAGTGCAAAGCCCACACACTCCCGAGACAAAGGAAAGTCTGCGTTCGAGATTCCGCCTTAAAACCATGCGCTAGTGTCAGGTCAGCCATTTGTGCTCCCATTCCATTTAATTAACAGCCGCAAATCATCAAACCGCTTTGAATATTCATCTCTCTGCTTTACCGACTTTGTTTGACGAGTTAGTAATTATGGAGGTTGGGAATTACCCTTTCGGATGACTGGTTTGGGTTTTAGAATGCTGTTTTAAAATCATTGTTTTTAATGTTTCACTAATAATTTATGCATAGGGGTTAATTTAAGAGATATAATTACATTTCTTATGAGGCGTAACAAAAGGTAAAGTGCACCACACAAGGTTCATTTATTAGGTAAATGTGGAGGTATGTAAATTATAAACTTTTTTTTTTATAAATTGATCTCATTGATATTATCATAGAGACTCCTCCTGGATTATAAATATTAATCTAAAATATATTAGCATAATAAAGTATTGAACAAGTATATAGTCGAAGAATATTTTCTGTGATCCCGGCTGTTGTATATATATATATGTGTGTGTGTAACAGCAGAGATTATAGTACATTTTCGAAGCCTTTTGTAACCCCATCGTTATCATTTTATGTCTAATTAAATCTAATGTGATCAAATTAATCAGTCAAAATTGCTAGTTGAGCTATAATTGAAAAGTTTTAGCTTCATTTCTCTATTCTTTAAAACCTGTATTCAATAATAATTCAATTTAATTTTTATTAACGTCGCACTTGAAGCAACACAAGGGCTATTGGCGAAGAACCTCGTAATTTTGACCACTGTCAAATGTCGAGGACGACACCTGAGCTTGCACGCCCCTTTCCTAACTTCCACCCCACCCCACTGGAGGACTTTGGGCCCTAACAGATTTAACGTTTTTCAGCCATGACTACACGGCAAGTGTTTGGCAGCCAAGGATCGAACCCGCGACTGAACGAAAACCGCCGGCCACGAATCTATGACCACTAGGCTACCGCGGCCACCAATAATAATTCAAATGATCATATAAATGATATAAACTCATCTATAGGATAATCTCAGTCGGTTATTTATCTTAATATTTTCTAAATCAGTATCTATATTTGTGATTCTGATAATTAGAAATGAAGTGGAAGAATTTCAGTTCATGTGTTTCAACATAATTTGATATATGATCTACGGAAATATAATAAAGGTGAAAATGTTTTATGAATGGTTGACCGTTTTGTCCAATCGTTGACCAAATTCCAAAACAACTATCAATATTCTACAAAATTCAAACTGAAATTTTCGTTGGAAATACTAAAGTCTTAAGTAACAATTTTAAAACAACTAATTAAGTTTCCGTTTTTACAACTTTTCCTGTTTTAAACAGCAAAAATTGGCTCATTAATCAGCTTTTAAGTCGAATAAATGATTTTTAAATTTCCAACGAAAGTATTTTCGAATTCGCGTGATATATATTATAGGTGGTTCATTTTTAAAAGCAAATTAGAATTTATGATCTGTAACATCCACTGATCTTTGTTTGATTCACATTCCATTATAAGTGTAATAATAGAGTCACTAAATTACACGTCAAATGAATAGAGAGATATGATAATTAGTTTCAGTTTATTAATATTCTTTATAAAATTCAGAATTAATTACTCTTTCCGTCTCTTCTATCTCAATGTGTTTGTAAACCACTATCAATACCAATGATCGATTTTAATAGCGTACTCGAATTCGAGCAGTTTAGCTTGCTATGACTTGGAATTCACGCGATTTCCTTATCTCTTGCTGAAACTGAGAAATCTAGTATTTTGATAACTATCTATGTATGGTGTTACACGTCTAATATTCCAACCCCTCTGATAATCAGTTTGGCTTCACTTATGTATAAGTTTCTTCTGTCCAATGTATTACAATTCTTTAGTATTATAATTTGCATGCATCACGCTTAATTTGGTCGGGTAGATGATTCTTTTTTTTTTCAAATTACTTTAAAAAAGTTCCAAAGATACTGATGGTAAAATCGCAAGTACCCAAAATATTGCTACCTAAAGTTTTTTTTTTAAAAAAAAAAATCAGCGAAATAAGAAATACATTTAAATTTTTAAAATAAACAAAATCACAGTACATTTTTATCTAAAAATAAATTTTTTGAAATATGATAAAAGTATATGACTGAAAATATGGTATAGAAATGCTGATTTTATTGTTCTCTCAATAAACATATTAATAAGTTTTGCTTGGCGGATCTGAGTACGGTTAAGGTTACCAGGACAAGAGGGGGAAAAAGTACCGCATTTTAAATTCTTTCATTTTGTAACATTTAGGTTTTAAGAAATTATTTTTAGAGGTTTGTATTTTTTTTTTTTTTTTTTTTTTTTTTTTTAAACAATGATACTTTAGTCATTTTATTGAACAATAAAAGTAGTTTCTTGATCAAAAAGCTTATCAAATGTATTTGCAATTAGGTACCTTTAATAATATTCCATAAATATATAAAATGTTTTACTCTTAAGAAATCAGAAACCTTTCTGTTCATTAAAAATAATGCATTTTTACAAAAACCTGTAAACAAAGGCAGCGATATTAAAATGCTGCAAAGACTATAATCATTGTTTCTTTATTAAAATTCATAATATAATCAGTTAATACAAAATTAGAAAGTAAATGTTTAAATTAATCTTATATCTTATTAAATTTCCGTTCTTACTTCTTTTGGTGGAAATGTTCCAATGTGAAATATTTAACTTATTTGCTGGTTTCTTAAATTATTAACTTCAATGTTCTAAGAATAAAATTATTTTTATCACACTTTTCCGGACTATAAGTATCTAATATCTTTATTTTAAAATTTAGTAGCTATTAGATTTCCAATTAGAGTTTCCTGCTTAAGAAGTAAAGTAAAAAAAATAGTTTCTCCTCCTCTACGAGAATGTAAATACCATACTTACACTGGTGTTCAAAATTAAGAGAATTTTCCGATTTGGTCAATTACCTCTAGAACTACTGGACAGATTTTATTGAAATTTGGTGTAAACATTGGGTTAACAAATTACAAAAAAAAACCCATTCAACAGTTTTAATACAAAGCATTAGGGTGCGTTTCAATCACAGGAGTCGAAATGAATGAAACAACAATAGCAGAATGAAACAAAAAAAATTTAATAGGAGATCTGGTCCCCTCTTACAGATATATAAGCCTCATAACGCAATTCTATGCGGGAAATAAGGGAGTTTATGAATTCCTGTGGCAATTGGTCCCCCTTGTACAGCAACGCTGTTTTCAGGTTTGGGATGATTCTCGAAAAGGGCTTGCAAATTACAATTGCCCTCCCCATAGCGTCCCAGACATGTTCTGTAGGATTGAAGTCTGGATAACTGGCTGGCCAATATATCCAGCGAATATCCTCACTTTCCAGAAACTTTGTCAACCAGTTCTATGTGACCTCACGTTGTCATTCATTAAAAGGAAATCAGGTCCAATTGGACCCTTTAAAAGGCGGACATAAGGCTCCAAAACCATTTCCCTATACCTCTCAAGAGTCACAGTGCCTCTTTCAAAGACTTGGAAGAGTGAGAGGTTATCTAAAATGATGCCTACCCAGACCATACAAGCATCAGCTGCCGTAATGATTGATTTCTTGAACATTGGGCAGGTAGAGAATCCCTGGTCCTCTCCATATCAAAGTATGGCTAAAATTAGTAGTTAGGCTGAGCCGGGACTCATCAGTGAAGAGAAAGGTCACCCATTGATTCATGCTCCAATCTGTATGATCTGTGCATCATTTTAAGTAAATTCTCTTGTTCGCAGAACTAAGTAGGAATCAAACAACAGGTCTTTTTGCAAACAGACCTCTCTATGAAGTCTTCTGAAAACAATAACCCATGAAACTCGGGTTATTGTGGCTGCAAACAAATCTAATGA
Organism: Nephila pilipes; assembly: GCA_019974015.1. NCBI lineage: Eukaryota > Metazoa > Arthropoda > Arachnida > Araneae > Nephilidae > Nephila > Nephila pilipes. The sequence continues at coordinate 16,470 of BMAW01081791.1, read as the reverse complement.
GATACCTGAGAAGCTGTTGCATCCCTGTGATGCCTCGCTGTAATGGACAAATGTTGATGTTCTCTGGCAGTCACGGCTTATGGACGACGTTACCCAGGCATTCTATCAACGAAACCTATATCCTTAAACTGTTTCCATGGATAGTTCACGACTCTGGGCGTTAAATCGCATTCTCTGCAAATCTGGATTTAAGTCTGGCCTGCTTCTAGTCCACCCACATTTCGCCACTTCATTCCACCCTCTAAACGTTCACGATTACTCAGTTTTACTGTTTGAATTTTAATTTAAGTTATTGCTGCAAAAGTACACCAAGAAATTCGGCGAAATGCGCTAGCGAACGAAATGTGGATTTTGGCACGCTCACGTATAAATCCAGGGTTTCAACTTGATCCGTCCCTATACACGTATACGATTCCATTTTCGTTGTTTAAAATTTGCATCTTAGTTTTGAAACAGTATTTTTACATTTCGTTCAATTCTTCTCATGAAGTTCTTCACAACATACAAATTTTCTTAATTTTGAGAACCAGTGTATTTAGATTATAGTATCAAAGCGCTCTTAATGTAAATATCTTATACTTTTGCCTTTTTAATTTAACTCTTAAATGCACTATTTATTTACACTTATTGACATGTAACATTTATAAAGAAGACAGGAAAAGTAGAAAATAAGTGTTTAACTACAGTAAATGGTTTTATCATACATAATTTCAATACATTATGCATTCAAATGTTCTTGTTATTTACACCTTTTTGAAAATATTTCATTTTGATTTTAATCACATCGTTATCGAAGAATACGAGGACTCTTAGTGATTGAATTTTGTACCACACCCAAGGAAGGAGGATAGCAGCTTTTAGTTGTCACCTGATTTCCAAAACATATCACGAAAAGACTTTGAGGATCATTCCTATTTAACGTAAAAACTAGAAAAATATAAGTAATTCATGTTTATTCCACGTATAAATCTATGCGAGTATTCTTCTGCTTTTGTCATAAGACTTTTATTTAGATTTAATACGAATATCTTTCAACGGTTAGTTACTCTAAATACTACTGCATTAACGAGTTGCAGTATTTCTCCTTAGTACATACATAAGTTCTTTTTTATATGCATCATGATTTGCCCATATGTGATACAGGTAACTCATTCTCCATTTTCTGATTATCACGTATAATTCATTCTAATTTACTTTTTGATTCATAAAGGAGTTACTGATTCTTAAAACAAACTTTCTTATTTTATTTTTACACTTTGAATGTGCACTGTCGTTTGGGAGAGTTTTGTCCATTTATTCCATTAAAGAAGTATTGAAGAAAATTATTATACTTTTGTCAACTTATGAAAAATTAACAACTGCGACTCTAATGTTAGTTTAATGTCATTTACTTTTTTACATTTTTCTGTGAACCGAAAGTGTTTTTGATAATTGTTGAAGTGACCGTGAAAGTGCTGATTAAAACGACTATAATCATTTGCTAAACAAATTCGGAAACTATACAGAGTTTAAAGAAATTTAAATGTAGATGAAGTTAGCTCGAATGATAATTCTGAAATTGTTAGGTCTATTTGAGAAACTCATATGAAAAATAATTCTCCAACTATGCTCTATCAAAGTTTCAATTTATTGGCTTTCTATCCCTTCGCTTGAATTATTTATTCATCGAATGGAATATCAAATAATGGAAAATAAGTTATTATTTATATCAGCCTGTGTGAAAACGGCAACATTAATGAAATAATGGTATTTTTTTCTAATTTATATAAACACATGAATCGGATTCAATAAAAGGTTTTCTACGCATATTTTGTTCATAAATTCAATTTTATTACAATATTGGCAGTAAAAAAATAAACATTTTAGGGACAGATTTTTTGAAATGTCTTGAGCTGCTAAGATGTTGAATTATATGAGTATTTTGGAATTTTTTGCTTTAATTTTGTTCCAATAATACTCTACTGGATCTTTAAATTACTACACTTAGAAAGTGATACGCTACACATTTGAAATTTACACAATAGGTAAAAGATGCTATGATATGCAATTAATTAGTTTTTTAATGCATTAAATCAAAGCGAGAACCTGAAGTGACATCTACAATTATTAATTGAAGAAATTGGATAGCAGGTTTCTCATGCACAACTTGCATTTGCATGTTGCTCCCTGGTGAAAAGTTGTTGTGATGCCTCATGTAAGAAGAAAGAAGGATTTTCAGAACGTTTCAGATTTTGATAGATGTCAAATTGAAGCCTAGAGTGATTTACGTTTTACCATATCGGAATAATGCTACTCGCGTAGGTCGAGATCCAATGGCAGTGTGCAAAATATGGAATCGATTGGTTCAAGATGACCATACGGAACGTCGATCTAGATCCCAATAGCGCTAACAGCTGAGAAAACAGAAATACTACATACATGTCTTTAATGGATCGCACAACCACGTCACGAGCCCTGAGACAAGAAATGGAATCGTTTCCAGGATAATATGTGTCTACACGAAAAGTTCGACGATGTTTATAGCAACATGGACTGCTAGATCGATGATCATGGCTTAGGCTACCTTTGACTCTACATTATAACAGGAGCATCTTCAATTGAGTAATCAATAATGAACCTGAAATATACAATAGCGTGACGTCACCTCTTCAGACGAATCCAGGTCCTGTTTACAGCATCAAGATTGTCACATCCGCGTTTGGCGGAATCGAGCGATCGCAAATGGCCAGCGAACATTCAATATTGTCATACAGGTCCAAGATATGTAGTGATGGTATGAGGTGACATTGGATACAGGTCACGGTCACCTCTTGGTTGCATTGAAGGCACTTTTATCACATGCTTTTACACTTCCGGTGTCTTAAGGAAGACCCGTGGTTCAACCCTTTTTTCCGAACCTTGCGAAACATTTCATTTCAACAAGATAATGCACCACTGCATGTTGCTTGTATTATATGGATCTTCCTTAATACCGAAAATATTTGGCTGCAGTCCGGGACAGCACGTTTTGCAGACCTTTCACGAATAGGAAACGTCTGGTCAATAATTCCTGAGTGAATGATACGTCACTGCTATCGATGAGTAGTGGCATCGTGTTAAATCTGTATGTGTAGCCGTACTTGTATGCACCATTCAGTCTCTATTTGACTCAAGGTCTAGGCTAATAAGAGCTGTTATTGCTTTCAGAGGTGGTTATTCTGGGTACTGTTGTTTCAAGATTTATAATTTTAAATTATTTTGTAACTATATTCGTTTGTTCTTTTCTTTATAATATATTTGTCCCATATTAATTTAATATTTACATATCTTCCTGTTTTAACATTTTTAATAACCAATATTGTATTATAAATTCAACTGGATATAATCTACAGAAACAGGTAATAGTAAAAATTTTCTTCATGAGAAGGAAGAAAACATGCTTATCAAATTCCCTTCAATAATAATATGAAAGTACCATAATTTTCCTTTCATGAAAATTATACGATGCATTAAAATTCAAACAATTTTGTATTACTGATACTATATGTTGGTCAATGAATGCAATTAAAGAGTTATACATGTAACCTCGCTTCTTTCAATGTCGATAAATATACACCAATACAGGAAAATTATCTTTTTCTGTTTGCACAAGTGACGAGAGAAACTTCAAAAATTCTGAAAATTCAATTGTGGAATTGCATTATAATTGCGGAGGGATAAGTAAAAGTCACTTACCGTTTTGGAAACATGAAAGGCATACTGAAAAGAATCTACTCATATTTATTTACATTATTCTTTATTACTTCGTATTACGTCTATAGCAATATTGGAGGGTAATAAATAAAAATATGTTGTTAAATATATTTCAAATTTTATTATTTTATTTTGGAATCAAATATTAAGTTTTGAGAACACTTAGCAGATTTCCGGATAGATATCCCGATTGATATAAAAATAACTGAAAATCGCGAAAATACGGTTTCATTGTTGTGAAATAATAAATGCATTATTTCACGTATTATGTCTAGAGTCTGTTGTGGAGTATTTCTCATTGTATGATATTTCAAAAGTCGGAAAGGCAATTAATATGAAGTACCCTGTTAAAAAAAAGATATTATGAGTAATAGTGCGAATTCATTACTTTATACTACAGAAATATTAATTAATTTTAATTTGTTTTTAAAAATTATATTATTCATCCTAAAATTATATGTTTCGTCTTTGAAATATTAATATGCCCATACGTGATTTAGATTGCTTAAAGTATTTTGAATGTTATTATTAATATTATTATTACTATATATATTTAACTACCGGAAAAAGACTTATTTCCAGTTAATTTCTAATTCATCCAATTTAGATTTTTAATATTAACTCATTTCAAATTACGGAGTGTTTGAACTGAAGTATTCGACTCAATTTAACATGTTCTGAATTATTTGAAACCATTCGATAAATCTGTACATACTTTTTCAAAAATTATTGTGTGTGTTTATTCCATTACTACTTGCTATTTGTATGAAATTCATCATTAATGTTCCTCACACCAAGATCAAGCACGATGCCACATCAGTGACATTCTATTTCATTCTGTCTAACTGTGTCTCCCGAGAACTCCCTAAAATCGACCATACGAATAAAATCTGGTCTATTATAGCCATACGCCCCATGCGTGTGGTTTTTGTACATCTTTTTTTCCTCCTTCCATTTCGTGCCCCTATCAGTAATTCTTGTATTGTCATTTGATTGCATTGTACGTATGTGTCAACTCCTTGCCCAATGTCGTTTTATTTATTATTTTTTTTTAATTTGAGAGGAAATAAATTTGGCACATATACAGATGGCTTATTATGTAATTTAAAATTTTATTTGGACAACATATCTTAAGAATATATTTGATGCATGTAGTTTAAAAGGCATTCAATATCTGTTCTTGTGATTTCGAGAGTTTTCAAGCTTCACTTCCGTAAAGAAGTACTGTTAGTTCTCTTGCACTAAATACATGTAATTTCTCGTTAGTGCTTATATTTATGGCTTTCCAGAAAATTATGCATTTTTCTGAATTAAGGTTGGATTTTCTAGTTCTACTTTTTATCTCTTCATATATGCCACTTTTTCATTCATTGCAACTCCCAGGTATGAAAATAGTCTGTCTTTTCGACTTTGCATTGATTTAATAGAAGTGAATCCTTACTTTTTTTCTGTTCATCTTATAACTTATGTTTGCATTCATTTAAGTCCAAACCCTCTTGCTTCCCATTATCATCCAATATATCTGTATTTTCTTTCATTTCTTCAATACGTAAAGACAAACAGACAATATTATCAGCAAAATCAAAATCTTCTGGTAGGGAATTGAATTCCTGTTGTATTTCTGTGTTTTGATACTTTAAAGTCTTATTACCCAGTCTATTACAAGTATGAAGCGCATTCCAGATAGGATGCTTCACTTTTTTACTCCAATTTTGATATCAAATGTTCCTTAAGGAGTGACATGTATGCTATCTTATGCTCAACTCCTACAATACAGATTTCTAATAAAATTAATTAATTTTTCAGGAAAACCATAAAAGCTTAAGAATTTTCAGTTATGTTCTCTGCTTATGTTGTCAAATTATTTCTCAAAAGCTGCAAAATTCAGGTATAATTGAAAGGAATTTAGTTTTTGAAATCTACGAAGTGTAGGAACTAAAAGGCTAGAGTGGCTAACATGCGGGTATTTGAGAATATTTGTAATTTTATAAGCCCATGTGAATAAGATAACAAAGGTCCGTAATTGGCAGAGAGAAGGTATACAAATGAAAAGCAGAAATTGTAAGTATAATATATACATATATATACATACATTCATATATATATATATATATATATATATATATATATATATGCCCAAAAGATGTTGCAAGAGTAATAATTTCTTAATTAAAATCATAGAATTCAATCTGGGGTGATTACAGAAAGCCCGAGACTGAATATAATATTGTTTCTGAATAAATCAAGCAAAATTTTATATTTCTTTACATTTAGTGCGTCAGAAATAATGTACAATGTTCTTCGAAGTGAAAAAATATTACTTATTTATATCAATGTTTTTAATATTTGTTTTAATAATGAGGTGTTTTAGTTCTCTTAGAAGACCATAACATTTCAGTACGAAAAATAATAAGAATTAAATCTGATTGAAAAGTATTGACTCTATGGCTGTAACTTATATTCTGTTCTGTACTCGAACTTCACAATTATTTTTACACCTGAAAGTTGCACGTACTCTTTCATTTATGCAGTATTCCCTTTTTGACATAATCCTCCATTTCTTTTCTTGCACAGCGCTAATATTTGGATAGATAGAGAACCTTCGGGGATAAAAAATTCCTGTGTTTTTTGTGGAAGCTAGATTTTAATGACAACCCATCTCATTGTCAGAATAAAAGCGATGTATCTTAAGGAACATTTTCACCAATGTGAATAAGGGAAGATGCAAGGTCAAGGTCGGGTACATAGAACCTCGAGACTTCAGCATCATCTAGTTTTGGGTAAACTCTTCTCTAGTTCTCTGCATACCAATTTGACCTAGGAACAAAGGAAAAAACTACTTTACATAGAGAACATTTGAAACTTTCAAGTATAACAAGAATATGAAAAAAATCAGGTAACATATAAAAAAGTTCTTAATTTAAAGTTGTTACTTTTCGACCAGGCATTATAAAATGCAAATAAATAATATTTCATATATATATACTTCCATTCTCATGAGTTTCAGCAGTAAAAATATAACTAGTTATGTATGAACATGAGTTTTGCTGAAACGCTGACAGTTTTGAGTTATCTGAGCTAGCGGCACATTACTAGCAGACTAGTGAGTTATTGGATGATATCTAGAAGTTTGGAGACATATTTGACTTGAGATCAAACAGGAAATGACAGGAGCTACAACCAATCAAATTTTGAAATTCACCGTCTTATTAAGCGTATATATTCAGGAGAATGTAATTCAAAATGAAGGTACAAATTTATTCCCTTGCCTTTAACTAAAATTATGAGGTATATATAAGTAGATCTTGTATATAATTTTATGAGGGTAATTTTAAAGGGGCATAGTACCCTGTGAGTTAGGATTTATTAGGTGTTTAAACGAAAAAGTTTATATTCACCACATTTGAACAGGCATAAAATATGCATTTAAGGAAAATAGTTTCATTTTCAAGCAACAGTTATTCAAAATTGAGATTTATTTTCAAAGTTTTAAAATTTTCATACTATTTCTTCAAATTTCAATACTTATAAGCAATTTTTTCTCAATTTGATTGAAATGATTTGCATAATTTTGTGCACAGCTTGATTTGTAATTTTTTTTTCATGACAAATTTTTGGAAACTTCAGTTCTAATTTTAAGAAGACTTATTTGATAAAGAAACTATACTTTCTATGCTTTCTACTAAAAGAAAAGTATACAAAATATAAGAAAGTATAAAAACTATAAGGAAATATAAAAACTATACTTTCGAATCACGTAATTTCAATTAAGCTTTCTAATATTTTTATATAAATGTTTTTATTCCTTTCCAAAACAATTTTGGTACATTTTCTATTAATTTCTAAAAGGCTAATGAAAATTTATTTTTTAATTTTTAGTTTTTTTTTTATTCATAACAATGCCGGTTTTTAATTTTTTAACATATTATTCTTCCTTCGGGATAGTAATTAGCTGAAATAATTAATCACACAAACTCACAAAAATATAAATTCAGTTTCTTTATTTCTTTTGGACAGAAACGCACTTCGTATATAAACATCAATTTATTCAAAAACTATACTTTTTAACCCTCTGAAAATAAATTTGACCAAAATTACACGAGACTGAAATCGATGAAAGATAAAACTAACTAAATAGTGTTCATGATTGTCTTGTCCATTATTTAACAAAATCGAATTAATCATTTGTAATATTCAAGATTTTTTTCTATCCAATACGTGAGGGATATTAAGACATTCTTGTCTTCTTGGTGACATATTTTAGGTTATCAATTACATGCTTATTAAAATTAAACTGTTTTTTTGTAGAATAAAAATTTTACTTAGAAGTTTTTGATATTCTATGATCAAATACACTTTTTATAGATATCGCACAAAGTAATTGTTAAAGTTGTGTCGTAAGTTATAAAGTTACGACGTATAAAAGTCTATTCCTTGAATAGCAACCTCATAAACTATGCTTATCGCCGAGTGAGATAGCTCTCTTTCGTGAACATGAAAGCGTACATTTTTTTTACTCGTCGAAAGTTACTCTCAGATGATTTAAAAGTATATTCTAAAATTTCTTTTTCAAAGGTAGGGATGTTAAATATGCAATTTTTTTATATTGAATATGTTTATCTTAGTACTGAGTAATATGTCTGAAAGAGATCAAAAAGTGACTGCATAAAATATGGGTATAAATGTAAAAACAACTTTTCCTCAAAATATTTTTTACAAATGAATGATAGATAGCATAATCAGAGAAATAAACATTTTAAATTGCAGTGTATAAAATCATTTAAACATTTTTAAAGAGGGAAACTGCTTCATTAACAACGCAAAAATTAGAACATGAATAGTTTTTATGAATTTTTTGGTAATTTTATAACGACATTAATTAAAATATTTTAATGTTTTAAAACTGTTTTACCTTAATATCAATAAAATTGGCTTAATTGAACAATATTATTAAACCTGGTTTATCTTTAATAATATTAATTAAACTGTTTAACCTTAATATGAACGAAGTTCCGAAAATAAGTTTCGTTATGTTTTTCACATGGTGCCTTTATGCCAAAAAAAATGTCGTAATGATCTATACACCTTACAATACTTTGTGACACAATCGACATTGACATTGAAATCTTTGTCATAGCATGTAATCAATATAAAGAAATCCCTCTAGTTAAACTTGGCGCCCTGCGACGCAAGGAATTATCGCACAGCCTGCTACTGATCAACATTGTTTTGGATGGCCTTAGCACGACCAGTACGCAATGTGGACACCACGTCTCACACCATTTTGCGTCTATCTGCTAATACCATGTTCTGTACTCTAACAGCGTTGTTCATTGATGGATATGGAGGAATACCCTTTTTCGATCGTCCTCCTTCTCACTCTGCCTTCCTTCACTGAACATGCTACACCAACGTCCAGCCATTTGGCGATACATGACCTGTTGATAATACACGGCTTGTCAGTCTTCATGGGTGACTAGTCCAACGTACCCAAAGATACTGGATAACAACACACACTTTCATTGCCAACAAGGTTGTCAGTTTCATCTCCAGCACTCTGGTCTGCTGCTACTAGGGTTTCTTTCCCGGGAACCCATAAATCATAAGTTTTCCGTACATTTTCTATTCCCGGGAATTATACTTCGTTCCCGGGATTTCCCGGGAACGAAGTAAAAGTTGACGAAGAAGATATTAAAGAAGAGTTTAGCTGTGAAAAGTGGTTTGTTTGGATACCGAAACAAGCTGGATTAATTTATTGGCAATGCTTTAAAGATTTTTAGAAATAAAGTCAGTAATTTTAAAAGCATTAATTGACATTAAAGAAAAACAAATGATGGCCTATATAGAGTTTGAAATTGTGACTACAATTGTAACTGGTTTAAAGCTAGTAAAAATTGACTTAGAAAAATTATGCAGTCGGAATGCAGCTTTGCTAACTGCAGAAGTTGTATATTCTTTCGTTATTGGAGAATTGAATGAACAAAATTCGGAATTTGCGAAAAATATAAAATATTCCTCTAATCCAAAGAATTAATGAGAGACGCAATGTTAATTTAATAGGATTAATGCAATAACCGAATTTTGGGAGAAAATACGAAGCAGCTGCAGTTACTGTTGATATTTCGTGATTGCCTAGTAAAATTTGTTTGGTTAGACCAGCCCAAATGCTAGGGACAAGGCTTTTCTGTAAAGACGAGGACTCAATATCCAACTCTTCGCACTCAGAAGAAGAGAACATGGAGATTTTGAAAGAAAAACCTATTACATTGGACGAAAAATTAGAGAAAGCAATTTACTCTAAAACAAAAGTTTTACATTGTTCAACCAAAAAAAGTACTAGTCTCAACAAAATCATGAAACAAGAGATGTAATTGTTCTACTCGACTGAAAATCCATCACCAAATATTATAAAACTATATGAGGCTTTAAAAACAATTTCTCCAAAGTCAGTTGAAACCAAGAGAGCATTTTCTGCTGCTAGATTGTTTGTCACAAAGCTTAGAACAAGGCTGAGTGATAAAAGTATAAATTACTTATGCTTTCTGAAATCCTATTTTAAAAATGAATAATAAATTTATTACATATTTTTTTGTATTTTTAGCACATTACATAAATAAGTATTAATTTTGGAATTTATATGTATTTGTATTTTATATAATTATAGTTAATTTAATTTAAAAATAAATTGTTTTTAATTTTTCTAAAATTTTGATGAATTTCCGGGAACGACAATTATATTCCCGAGATTTCCCGGACATTCCCGGGAATGGAAAAACGCGGGATATCAGAAACCCTAGCTGCTACTCTCTTTTCTTCGTCACCCTGCAGATGCGTCATTCCTCCTCTATTCACACTACTTTTGTCGTTGAACTAGTAATGGATTAGGACTCTTATGGTGGTTATTTATTTCATCTGATGAACCTTGTGCTCGTTCAAACAATGACGAAACTTACTTTAGGAAAATTCATCGTAGTAATAAAACTGTTTTACCATAAAATTTATTTCATAAAGTAGGTATAACCCAAGTTCGGGTATTTTTTGTCATTTATTTACTAAAATATGGAATTTTAAAATCGTATGAATCATTTTGAATAATTATGTGAAATAGATTCAAGTAATGATAATGTGTTTCTAAGAATTAAGTATAAGTGAACTAAGATATTATTTTAATATAAATGTAAATTATATGCATATATTATTATACTAAGTGGGAAAAGATTATATCATGTATACTTAGAAATTATACTATGGAATTACAAGGCAGTATGGAGCAAAACAATCCTATATGGAGGGAAGAAAGATAATGGATCTATTTTTGGATGGATGGATATGTAGAAAAAATATATATGCACAACTATATTAAGAATACAGTCTAACCCTAGAACAGTTTATTTATGCCTCTATCATTAAAGATACGTGAAATTTACGTACTGACGTAAAAATTGTTTCATTTGCTTTTATTACATTAATGTTGATTTTAAATATAATAAAAGTCATTTGCCCTTAAAATTTAGCATAATCTACATAAATGTGGAATACAATTACATAATAATTAGTTACCAATACAATTATATGTCTATACAGAAGGACATAACATCTGGTGCTTTCCACATTTGTTTGGATGCTTCTCTATACCTTCCACTAGAAAAAGTTACATCAAACATAATTTTTGTTGACAAATGGTTAGCTTGTAAAGCTGAAGTTAGTATTAATATTCTAAATAAGACATTCAGTTCATCTAATTTAGTTTATTTAAAGTACCGTCCATAACATTTGCATGGAAGTCACACAAAAAACATTTGCAACTTCATTCGGTGTATTTCTACATTTGTGTGAATATTTTTTCTTTACTACATCGGTAATAAATAAATTTAAACAAACAATTGATCCCTAGCAAATCGAGCCTCAGCAACTGGACTTGATTTAACATGAACAATAATTTTGCACTAGTTTTCTATTTACTGTTATCATTAATTTTCGTATACCTCACATAATCATTTATTCCTTTTATTAAGTCAGCATCGAAAAATATAATATGACCTTGTTCATTTGTTTCTTGAATATTTGTAGCCTTTCTATTTTTCTTTTGAATGTATAATTCAGTTTTCTGTTTAAACTTTTGTCCATATCACCACTGTTTGCATTGTTTGGGCATTTCTGTAACACGGAATGAAATAAGAATAGAAACACTTAAAAATACGCCATTCACAAATTTAAGAATAAAGACTCTATCACTATGACTACATTAAAATAACGTGCTTAAAAAGTCGTGTATTACTAGCGACATGTAAAATTTATGTGTTTCAATATCGTTATTACTAGTGACACGTAAAATTTACGTGGGCAAATTTTCACATATTACTAGCGACACGTAAATTTTACGAGGTAAGTTACAGTTTATGAAGTAATACAAAAGAACCGTAGACGAAAAAAACAAACCACTTTGCATGCAAGCTTACTAAGTAATGCCCAGAAGGACTCAAAATCAAACAAGTATATCGATGGATGGGAAGGGCCAGAAAAGAACCAATAAAGTAAGTCCGCATATACAATTTACGATACTAGTGTTCTAGGGTTAAAACATGAGTAAAATGAAGATATAGATAATGTATAAAGTTTTCATTTATAGCATTACTTTATCTATTGAGAAAAATAATAAGCATTATGCATCATAAATTTTGTAAACGATTTCCGATATAAGTAGTTTTAATTTTAAAACAAATAGATTTGGAAGAGGAATAGAATATAAAATATGGAAATTCTATTTTATTACCCTTAGATTTATATATGATGGATGAAAACAGTGCCTTGCACCTGCATATTTATACACTATTTTATTTCCTATATATGTAATTTAATTAACTTATTAATATAATCTAATTTAATTAACTTTTATGTTATTTATCTATATAAGTAATTAAGTAGCTTAATGAAGCATGAAATTTTCAGGAACCAATTTTAATCTGTTCTATCAAAAAGAGTATCATAGATTTTATCTTTCATTCTCATATATCTCATCAGCACAACCAGATCTTGTAAATTTAAATCACCAAAAAAGCATGCAAATACTTTCAGGCGTTTTTATTAGTTGTTTTCCAGACATTAGTAATTTAGTATCTATTACAGCATTAGAAGAGTCCTGTATACCAGCAATTTTGATTCGACAAATGCAATATTATTCCTATGGAATTTCTCCATTCTTCATCGAATCTAAGCTATTTGATATATTTTTAAGCAAAGACGTGCAGCTAGAAGAGTAAAAAAAGTACTGAAGATTTACGCGGAATAACAGTTTCTTCACAATAATCGATGATATTTTAAAATACTCTTAAATAACTGAAAACGAATAAGCGAAGAATTAAAATTGATATAAAATATTTTCAAGAATAGGTGAGAACATGTATATACCTCAGAAATCTTCATTGTGTTTTGCTTTTTCCAATGAACTTTTTTTTTGCATTCAAATAATATATAAAATTGTCTGATTTGAGGACAAAATTAAAAACTCCACAAGGTTAATAAAACGTTCATGAAATCAAAATGGCTAGTAGACAGTGAACTTTAAAAAAACTAAATGTAGCAAGACCACTGAAAGATTGGAAGATGAAAAACAATATTAACTTTCACGAGCAATAAGAACCTTTTCACTTAAGATCGCCAATGTACTAATTTGGTTTTCTACCAGGATGATTCCAAATCGTGTTATAATTACGAGATTATTTAACATTAAAATATTATGTGTACTTTCACTTGAGTTTGAACAATTGATTTTCAGCTAGAATCAAATCGATAACGAGTTTCACTTGTTGTTGGACACATTAAGTATCCATTAAATACTGTAATAGATGCTCTAAAACCATAAAAAAGAAACGAAAAATTCGAAATGAACAAACTGTGACTTTTTAAAACCTTTTAGTGTTTGTATGGATTCCCTTTTGAAGTATAAATTAGTTATTACTCGATACTAACTTAGTTAATGAGCATCGAAAGTTTCAGTTTTACATAAACATTAATCGTATCCTTCTAAACAAACCATTCGTGTTCCAATGTGAAGCTGTAATAACGATGTAGTAATTATTATTTTTTATTTTTTAAAAATTTCTTTAAATTTTGAACATATCATTCTCAAAATTGTACAAACTATTCATAATTCAAATCATAACAAACACATCATAATTCAAATATTTACCCATTCTTAATCATTAATCATAGTACTTTCTATTTTGTAACCCTCAATCAATATTTGAAGTCAAAACATGTCCAATAATTCCTCGAAATTTCGAGAATACTGTCTGTCTCAAATGAACAGTTCTAATACAAAAGTTGAAAGTATCAAGAGAGATTCACAACTGGAGAGATTCTTTATTTGTGTAAACGTTATAAATCACTGTCATTGACTGGAAAGCATTTACAAAGCACTTGACTATATGATAGATTGTCTACTAATGAACTAGTTAAAACTCCTACCCGGCCACCATTTATCATAGCCTAAAACTCAAATTGTTTTTCAAGTTAATGCTTAGAAATGACTTCAGAATAAAGACTATTTACCAGAATTTGTTGCTAATGTATAGCTTCAGATTGATATAATAGGAACTAATAAATGATGCTTTTATTTTCTTTTTTTAAAATATAAAAAAATAAGAAAAATAAAACAGCTATACAAATTGTAATGGATAGTCGAGAGCACCAAATATATGTAATTTTTTTTTCATGCCGGAAACAGAGATATAGCCTTTGAAGCACTAGTGGCCAATATAAAAATTTTAGAGAGCTACAAAGAAGATGCAAAATTAATACTAGCATGATTGTGATGAATTTTTAAACGGGTAATTTCCTATTTTATTAGATTATTATAATAAGCGATTTTATTATTTATAATATTATAATAGGAATAAGTGAATGAGAGCTTTATTTTTTAAATGTAAAAGATATAGTAGTTTATAGTTAGATATATAGTTTTGAGCAATATACAGTTTTGTGCAATATATAGTTCTTAAGCTAAAGTAACTAAGAAAAAAAATTTCAGAGGCCTCTAACAACAATGAAATATTAATATTTGCTTTATTATTAAACCTGTCATATTTACAGTAGGAATTGTTTTATTGACAAATGTGGCAGCGATAGTAGTATAGGCGCGAACTCATGAGGGGGGGGGTGTTTTTGTCAAGTGGTGGGTTTAAGTTTTGATTTCATTAAATACCTGCTATTTCACGGTACTGATGCACGCTGAATCTATAGAGGTTAAGCGTGCTTACTTTTTGTATAGTGTGGAAGTTTGGAAAATAGGCCACCATTTCAAGTGCTGTATTCGTCACTTGACTTGATCCTTGAAAAATTATGAGTCCAGTCGCCATTATTACTTTTCTCGTAAGTTTAAAGTAATTATCAATTCAGTTTTGAACTGATTAAAACTTATTCATTTTACAGTCGTAATTTAAATTGATGTCTATTTACTAAAGATTAGGGTAGGTATTCAAAGTGACAGAAAATATAAATGGACATTCTATGCCAGCATAAGAAGTTGTGGTTTGACGTAAACAGATCTGCCAGGCCTTTGAATATGACCATTCCTGTTCTTTATTTTATTTAATTTTGTTAATATTAATTTCTATAACATTTAGTCAAATATTTACCAATAACATTGTATATGTCTGAAAATGCATAATTATTTAAGAAGATAGATGATTCGAAATTATTTTGTTAAATAACTAATTTGAATGCGCCGTGTAAATTTAGTTTTAATCCCTTAATATTAAACATTAAACGAATTGTTTCTAAAAATATATATCCAGATGTGCTTATATTAATACAATAAGTCACACACTTATGTGTTATGTTACAAAATATGTAGATATATCTCTATTATGTAACTATAAGTTTCATACAATTCAAATACTTTTTTCAATTAGCTTCGAAACATTATTTTGAAATATTTCAAATTGTCCCGCTATGTTTTAAATATTATACAGAAACAGTTTTATAATTGAAAAGTAATATTTGAATAAATAAGACTAAATATCTGGAGCACTTTTTAGTCACTTTCATTTAAATTCTCATTAAATTTTAGTTTTAATATTGTTACTAACCAGCGATGAAATTTCACAACCACATTACTCTTACAAAAGAAAAGAGATATTTACAGGTATATTTTGAGGGAATAGGAAATTATAAACCATTTTTCTCCAAAGAAATTGTGATTAAATGATAATCTTGGCGACTTTGGCGATAAATGAAGCCTCTCAGAAATGTTGGAATTTTTCGAAATCTCTATTAATGAGGGAAATTTTCCTGAACTTTCCCCGAGTGTATCCGTCAGAGTATGTCGGTGTCTGTTAAATATTACATCTGTGATCAGACCGTAGTTCGAAAGAGTAAGCTGGTGATCTAAAAGCTATTGAAAACTCTATCTTACTGCTGTTATGAGATATTTGTTATCTTGCTTGTTGCTAATTTGAAAATGTGTCGTTTTTGTTCATGCTGTGTTTTTTTAACAAGTTCTGCCATTGGTGTTTTGTCTTTTCCAGAACATTTTTGAATAAAAAGTGCTCCTCTCCATTACCTTCCTTGTTCGGCCGCTTTCATTAGACATCCCGCGACGATATTTTAGTAACAATATCAATGCTATAATTAATGGCAGTAATAACATGCATGAAACTCCAATAAAGCTATTGAATGTGCAAATACTCTTATTAGATACGAACAAACTTAATGTAAATTTTAAGGTATGCACATTAT
>BMAW01081781.1:0-10388 GCA_019974015.1 Nephila pilipes | reverse complement strand
TACCCGGACTCTTGTCCATCAAAAGCAACGATTTGTCGGTGGTTTGCCGAGTTTAAACGTGGTCGTACCGACACAAATGACGCGGAACGCTCGGGTAGACCTGTGGAAGCCGTTACACCGGAAAATGTGAGTGAAGTGACAAAAATTATAATGAAAGATCGTAAAGTGAAGCTCCGTGAGATTGCTGAGATGACACAGATATCATATGGAAGTGTATTTACTATCCTTCATGAAAAATTGAGCATGAAAAAGGTTTTTTCCAAGTGGGTGCCGCGATTGCTTTCGATGGAACAAAAACAGCAACGAGTCGATGATTCAGAAAGCTGTTTATCGCTATTTACTCGCAACAAAAAAGATTTCTTGCGAAAAAAAAAAAAAAAGATTTGGAAAAGCGTTGGAACGATTGTATCACCCTAAAAGGTGATTAACAAAAGGTGTTATGTTGATGAATAAAAAAAAATTTTGCAAAAAAAATGTTGTTTTCAATGTTAGACTCGGGAGTTATTGATCGATGTGTTACATAACACTGAACTTCAAAAAATCCATCAATGTTCATTTATATGAATCATAACTTCTATTACATTAACAGGTCAATTGAAAAGTCCCCGGCCTACCATAGTAAAACACATTTTTTTTGGCAAAATTAGTTTTTTTTTACTCAACGTAATTCCCTTCAAGGGTGATACACTGATTATAGCGACCCTTCAACTTTTCGATACCATTTTTGTAGTACGATTTGTCCTTTGCTTCAAAATAGGCCTCAGTTTCGGCGATCACCTCTTCATTCGACGAAAATTTCTTCCAAGCGAGCATTCTTTTGAGATCTGAGAACAGGAAATAGTCGCTGGGGGCCAGATCTCGAGAATACGGTGGATGAGGAAGCAATTCGAAGCCCAATTCATGGATTTTTGCCATCGTTTTCTCTGACTTGTAACACGGTGCATTGTCTTGGTGAAGCAGCACTTTCTTTTTCTTCAAATGCGGCCGTTTGTCGGCGATTTCGTCCTCCAAACGGTCCAATAATGCTATGTAATAGTCGCTGTTGATGGTCCTTCCTTTTTCAAAGGAGTCAATGAAAATTATTCCATACGCATCCCAAAATACAGACGCCATAACCTTGCCAGCTGACCGTTTTCCCACGCTTTGGAGCGGGTTCATCGTGTGCAGTCCACTCGGATGATTGTCGATTGGACTTCGGAGTGAAATGATGGAGCCGTGTTTCATCCATCGTCACATATCGACGCAAAAACTCGGGTTTATTACTTTTGATCCTCTTCAAACACTGCTCCGAATCATCAACTCGTCGTTGTTTTTGGTCAAAAGTGAGCTCGCGCGGCACCCACTTTGCACAGAGCTTTCTCATACCCAAATATTCGTGAATGATATGATGTACACGTTCAGTTGATATCTTTAGAGTGTCTGCTATTTCATTCAATTTCAATTGACGGTCATTCAAAATCATTTTGTGGATTTTTTTAATGTTTTCGTCGGTAACAAACTCTTTTGCGCGTCCACTGCGTCCACCGTCTTCGGTGCTCATTTCACCACATCTAAACTTAGCAAACGAATCCTTGAGGGTTGATTTTCCTGGGGCAGTGTCCGGAAACTCGGCATCAAGCCAAGTGTTTGCTTCAACTGTATTTTTTCCCTTCAAAAAGCAATATTTTATCAACACGCGAAATTCCTTTTTATCCATTTTTTTCACAATAACAAAAGTTGCTTCACTCAAAATGCTATAATTCACAAACTAGTGATCCGACAGCTGTCAAATTTATACACGCATCTTTTGAGGGTTAGGGCTAACTAAAAAACATATGGACTTAATTTTAATAGCGCCATCTATGTGTTAGGCCGGGGACTTTTCAATTGACCTGTTAGGTAGGATTTTCCCTGGACCTTTTCATTCCCTATACTCCATCCCTACCCTGGCTATTCTCCGTCACTTAAGCAATGATATCAGCCTCAGTTATCTCGCTACACACATCCTATCTTTGTCCACGTTGACACAGTCGTAATACAAAATTGGTGAATCAGATACTACTTCTTAAAAGTGTCATTTCTTCCCTCATTTCCCTTATTCTTAGAAACGCTGTTGAAATAATAATGCAAGTCAACTGGAAAGTCTCATGAACTACGAGTATTTTTACCATAATAATCTACAGGGTTTATCCAATATGTACCGAGACTGATTTTTTCCGAGATCGATGTATGAACACAGTTTTTTGAAAAAATAAATTACAGCCAAACATTTGAATTCAAAATTTAAGTAACACGCACACAATATTTTATTAATTGTTATTGCAATGGTTCTAATGCTTAAATTTTATGCGATGCGTGATTCACTTTGAGAACTAATGATAATAAATAAACAAAATTAATTCAGTTAAATTAAAAAAATAATTCCTTTAGAAATTTAATTCAGAGCATCGTAATGATTAGAATAAATTTCGCAGTTCATGTCTCACGAAAGAGTAATTTGGATTTTGTTGTATTTTTTAAAGGTCAAATAAGAAAGTTTTAATTATTTTCTGAGAAGTTCGGTATTGATTCAATTCATATTCTCTCTTCTCTCCTTTCACTATACTGAATTAAAACTTATGTTTAATAAACATTTCTTCAATAACCCAAATTTCCTTATGAAGTAAGCAGAATAACATAAATGAAGTAAAAATTTACCATCGGTAAATAAATTTTTATATATACACGAAAAATATTCCAAAACCGAAAAGTTTATTAGTGGTTAGTTAGTTAGCCTCTGTGAATTATTCCATTATTATTGTTCTCCATCATGTTTACCATTTGTCACAATTTATAAGTTGCTATAATTTCATTTGGCGATTTCAATTAAGAAAGAGACTAGAAATGTTCTCCAAAAATAAGCATTCTTAGCTAAGAATGCGTTATATATATGTGGGATTTTCCAGCTAATTGTCAATTTATTAATAGCATTTTCAATAACATTCTAAAAATAGTTCCTCATTTGCTCAATAGATGGCACCACATATCACCATCGGGGTTAGCTCATGCAGATGCCATTATTTTGGAACAGTACCGAAGTACACATTCACTCGTCTGCTCTTTTCTCGTCTCTCTTCTCTTCGCATTCTCTTCCAAATTCAGTTCGTCAGGACTCTTCCCTCAGTAGCGCTGGATCGCAGCTTCGCTTTTGATATGAACGATAGAAATGTCCTACTCCGAGCGCGTTCAACACTCATCGACTTAATGATACTAAGGTAGACTGCCATCAACAGTATTTGAAGAGCTAGTTCTCTAACTAAAATGTCTTTGTAAAAAGAAACTCTGTATATAACACTAGTTCAAGTACTTGTAAATAAATAAAATTATTCCAAGTGCTGCTTCATCTGTTCACACAAAAGTCAAAATCAGCATGGATCTCGGTAATGAAATTACCCTCCTAGACAACTAGCCCATTGCAAAAGGGCAAACTTGTAGAATCTTTAGACCTCTACAGAAACCATCCACATATATATCTTGGCGCTAAAAATATGTCCGAACTTTGGGCTATATTCTTTAACTTTAGCCGAAGACAGACATAACAAGAAATTCATACCTAAAGAAAGGAGTATCACAAATGTTGTTACGAACGTGAGTTGATGCTTTCCTGCAATGCTTCTTTTTTAAAGGAAAAGATAGATGTAAAGATAATGTCACCAGTAAGCAAAACGAGAGTTTAAGTAATGACAACTTCACCTTGGTGACCATTTGGCGGAAGACTTTGGCGACAAATTCAAGGCGCTGAAACCAAGACGAAAAATCGATAGGGAAGAAAAAAAAAACAGATATTTTGTGAATTTTCCCATGTGACGTCACACCTGGCTGAGAAAGGTATAAATACACCAAGAGCTACAGTCGGAGTCAGTCATCGGTCTGTGTACGAAATAAGTTGTCTGGGATTGCTTCTAAATTTAGCTTGTTATTAAAAAATATTGCATAATTTGACGTAAAAATTTGGAGAGTAAAATATTAGTGCATGTGTTATTCTCGCCATCCGACTTTTAAAACTGGGAAGTTCAACGCCAGCAGCACATTTTCATTTCGGTGCAACTTTAATTTTAATGAATCTTGAATATTGTATGAGCAGTGTATGTCAATATGATGTGAAAGTATGAGTCCTTGATCTACTTTCTAAAATTGAATTGTAATTGAGTCCAGTTTTAATTTCGAATAATGATTCTAATCAATAGCAACGATTTAGAATTAGAATGGGGATACAAAAAATTTAATACAACAAAAAATAACAACAGTTCGGGGAAGGAGTATAAAGAGGTAAGACACGCACGCAAAATTTAAAGATTTAGATATAGAGTTGTAAGTTTTTGACGCTTTCTGGATTAATTTGGACAGAGAAGTAAATGTGTTATTCATGCAAACTTTACTGTGATTTTGGTTGAATACTAGTGAGTAATTTTTTGTTTTGAAATTAATTAATACTATACAATATAACTCTCCGCAAAGGAATAATATTACATGTATTTTTCAATTAAATAAAAGAATTTCGAGAAATCAAAAATTATACGGGATAATGTTATTAAAAAGTATGCCTTATTTACGATAAATGCCAAACAAGGATATTGGTCAAAATTCAACCATTGAATTTTCTGAAATCTTTGTTTATGGCTCATTAAACTGCAAATTATGCTAGAAAAAAAAATGATAAATACTCTTATAATGAAGTAAATAATGTTTACTTAGATTTTCAAAGCAATACATTTGATTATAACATAATAGAAAGAAAGGTATACAATGCAAAATAAATTTCTTCGAATCATATGTTAAGTCCATCTGTTTGGAAACAGCACTAAGTGTGTAAAAGAACAAAAATCCAACGAGGAAGAGACGGAGAGCGATACTTTTCTACCGCATTTATTTACAGTCTCTACTCGCCAATTATACATAAACAAAATATACAAGGGCTTCCTAAATGCCCTTATTTTAACTAAGTCGCTTTAGTGGTCAGGAGAAATTATATCAAAACAAGGAAAAACTCGACTTACGCGGTTAAGATCTAAATGCACTCAGAAAAATTACCCATGAACCCGCGCGCTCTCACTTAGAACAGACAAGGCGAGTCCTGGCGGTATCCATATAAATTATTTCCAACAAAGTGTCTTCGTTTTCTCTTGGCGTAAACGTCTACTGTTGGAAATAATTTTTTTTTTCAAATACCGCAGAAATAAAGGAAACGCCGTGTCTTGTTTAAAATAAGAGGTCGCCTCTTCGCAAAAAAGACCAAGAGACGCGCTTGGACACTCCTATGTTCACTTCCCAGTCCTAAAAAGACTGAGAGCGCATTGAAGCAATTCATTAGTGATATCCTGCTTAATTTTTAAATTTCAGGACTTCACATCGATAAGTGGCAATGTCCCACGGTCAAAATGGACCTCGCGTAACACTGTCGATCACTTTTAAAATTTCGAAATCTTGAAAATTTAGGCTCTTTTAACTTTGTTTATAATAATAAAAAAAATCCATTTTCCTAAGTTAGAAACATTTTTAACCACCAGGCGTCGCTAGTGGCGCATAGCTCAATACTTGATAATTCTCTCTTTTTCAAACTCAATCTCCTCGCGTTTAATTTTCCCTCAAAATTTTAAATTGCATTTCCCTTTAAATTGGTTTCGGTACGGCATTTCTATTTATTTCATTTTAATTTTAACTTTATTTTTATCTTGTTACAACCTCTCAAAAACCCGCGGACCACAGCTTTCTCGAAGTCGTTTTCGCCTTCGAACTGAAGTCCCACCCCCTAACGCTCTCTCCGCCCATTGCTATATATGCTTCTTAGCTTACGGCTACAGCGTCCAATGGCAATGCGCGCTTTCGTAACTTTATTTTCCAACTCTGTTTCGGCAGTTCCTCACTCTGCCGAACGCCCAGGCGCTTGTTGCCTTGATCCCAATTATTATAGTTGTTTACAATTATGCTTAAATTTTAACAAATGATGCACTTAAATTTTTTAATATTAATTCTGATGCGAGGGTATGTTTTTAACTTTAAAACAGGTACCTCGTAATTTTAGCCGATACCGTTTAAAATAAGAGAGCGCATGGATCATGGAGAAAAACATTCGGGTTATATTTTAGTTTTTTATTGTGATTTTTCCATGTCTCTGATGCAATTTATTCTAATGACCGCTATAGCGAAATAATGATGTTATAGGCTGTTTGGAGGCCAATATAATTGTAAATAATTCGTAAATAGCAATCTATGTACATAATTAGCGTGTAGAGGTTATAAATATAATAGAAAGACACCACTCTTCTTCAAACTTTGGATTAATATTCGCAGCATCTACACATTCTCTCTCTTCTATCTTGACTATTCTTCCTCACAGAGTACCTTCATGTTGTACCTGCTATGCGTATTTCTATTATTTGCCGCGATGCATGGCATTGCATTTTGTGCATATTTCTGATAAGTAAATTTTTTAATAACTGAAAAAACGAAGAGAGAGAAAGATAAGCAGGTGGTAAGACAAGTTTATACAGATGTTTTGCTTATTCTTCCTGGTTTCAGGCGGCTGAAATGGAGTAAAAATTTAATTTTTCCCCCTAAAAAGGGGAGATTACACCCCTCGCTCCCTCAAATCTCCGCGATTGATCCTAATTAATCGTTTTTACCAAAATTATCATCCGTTTCAAGAGATCGTAATTTCTGAAATAGTTTCGATTATAGGCGCTATAAATTACAAGCGTTTTTCAGTTTAGTTTAGGTTATAGGCGTTAGCACACAAGGAAGTCTTAAGCTCTCGCACAGGTGGAAAACAATTGCCAGTGATAACACAGCGTTATCTTTTATTCAACAGACGTAAATGGATAAATTACCGGGCAGCACTCTGGTAGAGATTAGGTTGCATGTCATCATGTTTACAATTATCCAGATTAGAAAAGTTTCTCCCCATGAGGAATGTTTGCTGTTATCTCAACGGTGACTGATAACACCAAGATCCCTCAGTCCACCCCTGTCATTGAATAAAATCTTTATTTGTTTCTCTGGAAATACAACTCTCGACCAGATATGACTATCTTTAGGGACAGTTTCTCGATTGCTTCTAGTATATTCACGAAGATACACACGCTGTTTCTGTTTATTCGAAGCTTAAATTCAGCTGTAAATATGTTTTGAATTCTTTGCCACTCGAAAGTAAAAGAAATGTTTTCGATGCGGAAAAATGAGGTTATTTTATGTTAAATTTTTAAAGGGTTTTCACTGGTTTAAATTAAAAGCAATGTGGTAGTCATACTTTAACATTGAGATATCTGTATAATTGTGTGTCAATTTATTAAAAAAAATCACATTTGTGTTCATAAATAATTATGAATCAGCAATTGATTATCGATAGCTGGATTTACATTTCTAAAAAAACATCTTGCATAAAATCCACTGCATTTATAGCGGCCGCGATAGCTTAGTCGCGGACTCATGACCATAGCTGTTTTTATCGAATCATGGGTTCGAACCCTGAGGCCACTAAAGATCCGCCATATAGAGGGGCTAATGCGAATGAAATCTGGTTGAGAACCATTAGTATGTTGTGGAGCTCAGTTGGAGAATTGAGAAGTGAACTAAGTGTATAGGCTTTAAATAATTTTACTGACAACAAAAACAAATGATTATGGCAACACTTAAAATAAGTTTTAAAGTAGCAATATATAAGGATTCTCGTTATAAAGAGAGAAATCTTCCCTAAACCATAGGTATCTTTTCGAAAAGGCTACTCAAATGAGAATGATTTGTTTGCTTTCCTGCAACAAAACCATTTCCCTCTCAGATTACCTGTCGGCACTGGGCATTTCCGGTTCCTTTACTTGAGAGAGAAGAGAAAATCTATCTCGCATCGAAAAAGGGCCCGAAACCTTTTAGCATATAAGGGAACGCTTGGGGCGCGAACAGGCAAGATGTGGAAGTATTAGAGAAGGAGGTCCGTCGCGAATAGACCTCGTGTTGCTTCTCAGTGTGACGTTGATTAGCAACCACTGCATTTATAACTTATAAAAATTTGTATAGAGTACTCATAAACATAACATTAATTATACACTAAGTATAATTAGAATTAAAAAAATTTACAATAATAAAATTAAAAAAAAAATTCTCAATTTTATTATTTTAATTTCCCTGAATATGAACTATAAATATTGAGCAATACCTGAGATATGTAAATGATTATTAGAAAAAAAAAATTTTCGTTCACTGTATAGGGAATAATCTCATTTTATATAATGCTGAAAAGATCAGCACTACGACTGCAGTACAATTTGAAGGAAATGTTCTGGATTCCAGAAAAAGCACTTTATGAGAAAAACGCAAAAAAAATGTATTTTTCTTTTCTAAGGCGTGGCTCGTTCATTTACAATTCTGAAATTGTATTTTCTTGTGTCCTATTTATCAAATTCTCATAAACATTGCGTCAAATGTTACCAGCGAAGCATCCTCTGATTTTAAACTACAAAATCATAAGATGAAAAATCTGAAGCATTTTTAGGTCTCATTTACCTTCAGACTTTCGAGACCTCGACTACCATTCTGGGCTACTTTCATTGCCACACGAAGCAGGACGTAGAATGGGAACACAATATTAAATAGAAAAAAAAATATGCTTAACTTTGTGAAAGAACAAAAATACTTCACAGTTCATGCTATAGCAACATTCCAAGCTATTATTACAGTGTAGCGTTCTCTCTCTCTTTCTCATATATATATATATATATATATATATATATATATATATACAGTGGCTCAATAAAGAAGTCAGACACTGGTTTTTTCATACTTTGGACTGTATTAAGATGCTTAAAAATACGTAGTATAACAAAACCAAATATAACGAAAAACCACGATAAGTTTTATCTACAATTAGCATGATAAAAAGAATTGCAAAAGTAATTTCATTCATTGAAAATATATAAGCACTAAAAATGTACACAAAATAAATTCAAAAAAAGAACTCGGACACTCAAGAGTTCAAAAGAAAAAATACAATAAATATAAGAGACCTAACATATTTTGTCGACAGTCCTTTATGTTTTATTACGGTTGTCAATATTTTAGCATTCACTCTACAAGATTTTGACAAAAATTTGGATCAATTACAGACCACTCAAGTTGGAGTGCATTTTTAAGTCCATTTTTGTATTTACAGTGTGTATCTTTTAAATTTATTTTCCAAATATGCCCATAAATTTTCAACACATGTGGGGATTTATACAAAAGCTGCTAGCGCACAATATTTGTTGTATGTTTTGGATCATTGTCTTGATAATAATTCAAAACCTCCCTAATCTCAATTTACTCAGCGCTTTGTAGCAAGCATTCTTTCATAATGGTTAAATACTTTATGTGATCCATTATGCCATCAATTATGTGAAGTTTTCCAGGACCACTGGCAGACATGCAGCCCTAAACCATGATAGAGCCACCCCCATGCTTTACAGTAGCTCTTAAATTTTGAAGTTCTCGATTTGGTTTTCGCCATACATAACATTGACAATCTGAGTGAAATAAATTAAATTTGCTTTCATCAGCAAATTAAACCGCTTTCCAAAATGAAAAGTCTTCATTTTTATAAATTTTTGCGAAGTTCGCTCTTGCGTCTGTTGCGTTTATTTATAAATGGTTTTTTATGTGCCACTCTTCCATGTAAATTGTTTCTACGTAAAATCAGCCTTATTGTTTTTGGATCAACAGTTTTATGATGACAATGTGACACTTCATTAGTTAGCTTAGGAACACTAAGTTTAGGATTTAAAACGTATTGTCTTACAATCCATTGTTCCTTTTTGTTCGAAAAGCTTTTGGTCTACCGGATTTGTGCTTATTTTTAATTGATTTTGAAAATTTTAAACGTTTAATTATATCAAAAACTGTAGAATGGGAGCTATTTACAACTTTACTGAGTTTTGGAATTTATTTTCCTTCTTTATGATACTTTAAAACAGATTTTCTTACCTCTATTGATATCTGTCTTCTTTGCCTTCTCATTTAAAACTTCTAAATTTACTAAGCTCACAACAATGAAAAAAATCTAGCTTAAAATATGAAACTCAAAATTTTAAATCGACAAATAGTATTTAAGTGAGAAATCTCACTTTGAATAGCCGATAAAAAAGACAATATCACCACTTGTCTGAGTTCTTTTTCGACTGATTTTTTTTAAAAATTTTCTTTTAACTTTTTCTTTCTTTTCGACTGAAATCAAATTTTACTTTTTTTACAAAAAAAAAATCTGTAGAGAATTTATTTTTATAAAATATATGCATAAGAAAAATTATACTTTATTTTTTAACTATTTATTTTAGGCAATTAAATACAAATAGTATCCGATTTATTTTTACTGAGCCACTATTTAGTTGGAAATGTGTGTGTGTGTG
>BMAW01081779.1:9155-21327 GCA_019974015.1 Nephila pilipes | reverse complement strand
TGAATAATAGGTAAGAATAAGTATTCTGAATAATAGGTAAGAATAAGTATTCTGAATAATAGGGTAATTAATTTCTTATTTTTCAGAAGGCTTATATTTATTCATATAAGCCTTTAATTTACGCTCCCATGGAAATGTGTAACTGCTCATTGTTATATTACTTTAGTAAAGCATCGTGTCCTGTAATAAGTAATTGTATTCTCTGTAAAATGAATTTTGTTGATTAATATCTAATCCAGTATTAAATCAGTTATTTCGTCAGAAGTCACATCGGTACATCGTAACCAAATAAGTAAGAGGATTAAAATTTCAGAGGAAACTATTAAATTCCCCCTTCGTGATAAGTAGCTTTCCCTTTAAATCCAAATGCATTGTTGACAATACACATTTTGATCCTATCAGTTGGTACGCCGCTAGTTTATGCGGGGGTGTTGATTTTGTGAAAGTTGATGGGTAAACTTATTCTCCAAATCAGAGATTGAGTTTCATATATGTTAGCTGAAGTTTGTTTCTTTCCCCCTCCCAACAATTCAGATTTAATGCAAGTTCCTTTTAATTAATTATAGGGTTCCCTAAAAATGCCCCAAAATATGAAACAAGTACTATCTTATTTTATTGTATGATTTTTCTTAACATATGTACACAATTTCCTGTTTCTATTTACATTATTTAGCGAATTATTTAATCAGTTTAAGGTTATGAAAATTTTCTGGTTGTTTTGCATACATGTTTGACAATGCCGAGCATGGAATAAGGATTTACATAAAATATTTCTTAATGCACTAAATTAGACTTAACTAACATATAAAGTGATGAAAATTTCAAAAAATATCTCATTTATTGCTTTGTGCACCAAAACATATGTTCAAACACGATTTCTAAAAACAATGTTGATCGATAGTCAAAATACATTTTTCGGCAGCAGTTGTTGCGAACTCACAGCCGGACGTTGTTCTGTAGGTTCGAGAACTGATGCCACCGTCTTGTAATCCGATGCTTGTTAAGTATGTCGAGGCTTTAAGTCCTCACATTGAGATGATGTGAAAGTTAAGGAAATGATGTGCCAGCTCAGGTGTCGTCTCGGTCACTTGACCGAGGCTCAAAATTGCTTTGATCCATCGCTAATAATCTTATTTTTGCTTCTAAGTTTGATGTTAATTAAAAAAAATCAGTGAATTCAATCAATCAAAATGTGTTTTAATTTTTTAAAGAAATATTATTTCAACTCTACTAAAGTGAGAATTTCCGCAATTTGTAAGTTTAATGAAGTCAAACATTTGATTCATTTCATTTTATGGTATTTGGAACTAATTTAAACTTTTTTTTTTCTGTCGTGAAACGAAATATGAAAAGCTTCTTAAGTTGGATATGTATTTCTTCTCCTCCTCCCCCTTTATTTTAAATTCTCATTACTAGTTCCTAAATTTGATTTCTGTTGTTTTGTACAATTACCCTATGCGTAGAAAGTAAAATAATAACTCATCGGCCAACCTAGTTCAAACAATATTTTTATTAGTTCCGATGACATACATTATTTTTACTCATAACTTAGACTCTTATCACTAAGGTCAACAATTTCGGAAAAATGCACTGTATATTATGTTTCGGGTTTCTTTTATGAAAATTTGTGAAAACTTCAAAACGTGGGAAGGATACATTTTTATAGTGACTACCCTCTAAAACATCATCCCAAAACAAATCATCATTTGTGTCTCCTAACTGTTAAACAATATTTAACATTGTACTCATATTCCCGTTTAAATAAAGATTGTAAACGAATCTCTGCACAGTGTTAGATCGTATTAAATGAATTTCTCAAGTAATTATTAATTTATATAAATCATATGAAGCTACAATTCAGCTTTCAAAACTGTGATTATTGTGTGTCGTACAGATTTTTATCCGCAAGGCCGAAGCAATGTCATAAAGAATTGACAACGTCCCAAGTTTGATTTATAATACGTTGATATTTCTGATACTTTTTAGGAGACGTATCTTTATAACAATAATAAGAAAATATTTTGATTCGCAATCCTCTTTCATGTGTATTTCTTTGCCTCGAATGGAGGTGTGATTCACTTGATAATTTTAAGTAACAGCTACACTATTTGTGGTAACTGAATGATTTAAGAATGACATAAAAATGGCATTGATTTTACAAAATGTAGAATTGGGGTTAGTTGCAGCTGAGGTAAATAAGTAAAAGCAGTATACATATCCATATACAAATTTTAAAAAAAAGTTGAATTAAAACATACGTTATGTGATTCGACAGAGATTGTGATTGATGAATCCTTGAACTTAGATGATTGAGGAATCGGACTTCAATTCAGAGAAGATATGGAGAAATTTGTAACAAACCCAAATTTTAATTGAAGGTGGCTGACTTGAATTCTTATTTGCGACTCGTACGAAAACATGAAGTATAATCCAATATAAAAAGCATCTCTTGGACTAGTTAGTTGATACTTTTTACGCTTGCGTTGAGCGTTGAGCCTGACAATGGGGGAGGAGGAGGTCAAACACACATCTTCCAGAGAGAGATACTTGCTGTAGAAGCACTTTCCGAACGAAATGAACAGAGTGTGTTTTTTCCTGGTATTAATCAGAACTTATATGTATCCCACGCAAGCTTGTAATCTAGCAATTTTATTCATTTTTTTAAAAAAAAATGAACCATAACTGTTGATGTGTCTCAATATATTTTGAGGGGGGTATTTTGAACCACTTCAGTAATTTGAGTAGAATATATATTCAAACAGAAGAATACTAGATAGGAAAGGACAGCCATCTAATGTTCGAAATAAATCTCTGGAATTTACTGATATCTGTTATTTTGAGAGGGATTTGATCTGGGTATCGATTGCCCCACATACACATACTAACCAAGCAAAAATAAATAAATAAATAATCCCTCTCTCGTCCGGATAATAGTCTCTATTTATCCTCACCTTCAATGTTTTGCTTCGTTTTGGTGGAGAGACAAAGCCGAGCCAGACATTTATAAAAATGAAAACAATGAACAGCATGATCTCTTATCATTGAGAATTCGGGTTTGTTGCAGGCATTAATTCTTTTTAAGAGGACATGTCATCGGTAATAATGAATACAGAGATGATTTAAATATTTCCCGAAATTTTGTGAAAAACTTTTATTTATGTCAAGTGCATCAGTTTAGTTTTTCAGCATTTACAAATCGGTCGGAAGTTTTTGAAATCGTATAACTCGTAATTTGTTAACATTTTGCCAGGAAACTTGAAAGTCTTTAAAAATATGTAAAAAATATTTCTTGCATCAGTTTCTTCAGCATATAAAAACAATTGGTTAATAGTTTATTAAATTAAACATTAAAGCAACACGAGGGTTAATGGCGCTGGACCTCATCATTTTGATAGTGATTCATTCAAAAACGCGGCGAGGAGTGGAATCACTGCACATTAAATCTGTCGATGCGCAAATTCCTTACGTGGCGCGAGGCACAGAAGCTAAGCGAATGTGATGCCATCTCAAGTGTTGCTGTCATCAATCGACAGTGACTAAAAATTATGAGGTCGTTAATTGTCCTCGCGTAGCTCTAGTTTCGACCTTAATAAATTGTCAATCGATTATAATTTTAATTGTCAAGTCAAAAAGATGACATCTGATCTGTAACTTCATCCAGCTAATTTCCGCACAATATTTGCCTTTTTCCTCACATTTCTTTCAATGTCTTGTTCAGAAATACACATGAACATTTGTCACAATATAGCTATATTTAGCACTTGCGAAAATAAACCCAAAGTTTCACTCACTTAAATTCCACATCACACCGATGTAAGGGCTTTCAGTCCCGATAGATTTAAAGTATAGTAGTTTCGTTGCTTGATGGGTCATTAATGGAATCAGGATTCATGGTTACGGTTCCCGAATGATTATAGTCTAGTTATAGCTCACAGCAGGTGTTTTTTTCCTCGAATCGTCGTGTAACGAGACTGATAGTCATTAAATATATTGAAGCTTAATGTCCTCCCAAGGCGTGGTGTGGAAGTTTGGAGAGGCTCAGCTCAGGTGTCGTCATAATCACTTGACCGAAGTTCAAAATAATGAGATCCGTTGTAAATAGCCCTTGTTGCTCCTCAGTGTGAAGTCAACTCCTCAGTGTATTTGAATATATATCATATTCAGTGAAGTCAGGTGCGACTAAGACATCGCCGACTATATTGCGCAATGAAACTGAGAAATGAAAAGTTGCAAAATAATTTCTTTGATTTCGAAAAGAATGAGGAAATTTATGCTCTTAGGATTATTGTTGATTGATAATTTTAATTTGTATCTTTGATTCAGTTAAACAATTTGATTCTTTTATTTATTTTTTTATTTTTTTAAAGCTAATTTAAGAAGGTAATATGTCAAGGTTTTGCTTGGTGCTTATTATAAAGAATGGTTTCAGCAAAATGTTTAGGACAATATTCAGAGTGAAAGTATTTAATATATGTGTAGAAATATTTTATTAAGAAATCCACACACAAACAAGTGTTTAAAAATTAGATTAATTTGTATATTCTTGAAATTTTTCTAATGAAAGTAATGGTCAATTTGCCCAAACACACGAAACTCCTCTAAAGTCCAAGCAAATGTTCCATTATATTTCAAAGTTTTGAAAACACAATTAAGGAACTATAAGTAGAAAGTTCTATACCTTCAATCGGCTATTGTATTCCAGAGTCTTTGTTAGTTCGAATATTAATCGTATTAACACGCTTTTGTATCCTTGTGGCTTAATGAATGGAAAATGTCATTCTTTGGAACAAAAGCTGGCAAGGTTGCCTTTTAATATCGTGATAAATTACGAAGTACATGAAAGAAAGACAGCGAGGGAGAGCCGACAGAGTATTCGGATTTTGCAGCTGTAAAACTACACTTGAAATATTCCGAAGCAGGGAATTTTAATTACACTGGTGACATTTTCTCATGTGGCAAAAATGTTTTTTGACGACCTTCGTTAAATCAGATTTCTCTTGATACAATAAAAGAGAACCGGCTGTTAGTCCGAGTATAAAGATGCAGGGATATAACAAATATATAAACATGCAGGTTATATTCAGGAAAATACATTTATGTATTCAGGATAATACAGTTTAATGTAATATTTTATGAAGAATTTGAAAACATCTAATAAAAATGTACTATAGCCCCTGATAATCTTATTTTGTTCATCGCGTCATCAATTTTCCTGGTAAGAGATTTATACATCCGCAATTGAAGCTAAAACGAATTAGGTTGCAGTAATCACCTTAGGGGTGTGCCTTTTTTAGATAAGTTCGGACAACACTCACTCGAGACACTCTAGTAATCTTATTTCTTTCCCATGGGAGTTTGCTGCATTTGGTAAACACTGATGATTCACCCCTGGAATTCCCTAGGGATTCTTATATATATTTTCGACCCTTCTCCCGGTCCCTGAAATTTTAACTCCCCCCCCTTTATGCAACCGTCTAAATCATAATTACAGCTCATTTGGTACAGCATGCCCATGTATGGATCTTGCGCCATTAGATTTTATCATCACTCATTCTTTGGGTAAGAACGAGATACCTGACACCGAGGTACCATCGTGATCTTTTTCAGTCCCTTGAAATTTAGTATCTATGGAAAAAACGGAGACGCCCCCCCCCGCCCGGGATACTTAAGCTATCCTTCTTTTCAATCAATTTTTACTTTAATCATTTTTTTCTTTCTATATTTAAGTTTAAATAAATGGTTTGAGTAACTTAACCAGATTTGGCTCTTGCGCCAGAAACCTTAAATATCATTCACTCCCACATTCACTCAAGTTGCAATATCGGAGGGGTAAACTGGTGTATCGGAAAATTACAAATTTTAGATCCCAAAATTGTTGCCGGTGAATCTCTTCTTCGGGTTTTCTAAGTGGTGGAATTATTTTGTACTTAACGAGATAATAATTATATGAGGCCAAAGGGTTGACCTGTTACGTTTCTAAAATGCTTATTTCTTAAAATATGTTAAAAA
Source organism: Nephila pilipes (assembly GCA_019974015.1). Lineage (NCBI taxonomy): Eukaryota > Metazoa > Arthropoda > Arachnida > Araneae > Nephilidae > Nephila > Nephila pilipes. Next base: position 15,318 of record BMAW01081779.1, on the reverse strand, counting down.
ATAGAGATCGCGTATTAAATTACTTATTTTATAAGTACTCTTACAGTGAAAAATAATTTTTGTGTATTACTTACAATTTGATATGAGATTCTTAAATTTTGTGCTGTGATTTACGTTTAGAAAATACAATTTATTTTCATACACTGTATACTCGAATCAAAGATTAACCTACATTGTCGCATTACGACACGTGAAGATTAGCATATTGTGTGCAGAGCAATAATAGTTCGCTCTGTCACATAAGAAAACATATCACTGCCAATATGGTCTACTGTATAACAATCAGTATCGAGCATTCGACGTCGCTTATAGTACATTGGCAATTATTGCTGCTATAGCCTTTGTTTCCCACTCACATCCGATTGCTTCAGCATTAGTACATTGACCGGTGAACGTGTTCAACCGAATGACACGATATTATCTTTATAAACAATTCATGTTTCTATAAGTCAGTTTACAATAAAACTGTGTGGTTGATATTTTTGGGTCCTTCAGTGTCAGAGTAAAGCTGTGCAATGTAACATTTAGCATCATAAACTTATTTCCCAATACTCTTTCTCTCTAACACATTTTTGTTTTGAATTTATTGTTCAAAACTCTTTAATTACTAAACCATTAAAAGTAACTAGCTCCGTAACTACAAATAAAGTAACTAACATTAAAGTAACTACAAATGCATGCAAGTATCTATGGTTTTCAATCGATGTTGTGAATGAAAACTGATGAAATATAGGAAAATGGAATCCAATATAATATAACATATGTGCAAGAAAACAACATCCCAGCAAGAAAACTATTGTAGCTGCGAGCTAAAAGTACTTGTGAGCATCGAGCCTTAAAAGGAATTTCGCAGCTATTTGCTTGAATTAAATCCAGAATTTTTTTACTGATTGCTCTGTTGTTCAAAAAATACACTTGGCAAATAAGAACTTGTCCCGAAAGTAGCTTGGTGGGCTTTATTCACAGAGGAATTTGGCTACGAAATCGTCCGTAGTCAGGAAATGTAATGAAGCGCGTTGACTACCTGAGTCGCAACCCAGTTTTGATTGTTATATGATCACAGGAAGAGATTATAACTAAAATTATTTCTGTACAAAAGGAAGATGAACATTTAAAATTAACCAAATCTTTGTTTGAAAAATACGAAAAAACAATTACTTAATGAAAAAGATGGTTTATATAAATTAGAAAATGAAAGAAATCTCTTAGTAGTACCAGAAGCTTTACGGAACCCAAATTACACGATGAGTTCATAAGAAAGAACATTTTTCTGCTTCAACCCCCCTTCCCTCCAAAAGATTAGATCAATTACTTATTCATAAGGCCAAAAATAAGATTGAACGTATTACAGTGAATTGTTTAGAATGCATTTTATATAATAAAAAAACAAGGCAAGGATGAAGGAGTTTTGTATCCAATATCCAAAAAAAATCATTCCATTAAGCACTTATCATATAGTTTTTTATTGGACCCTTTCCGATCATAAGAAAATGATAGCAGAATATTTTCACCATCGGCGAAGAATTTACAAATTTACATGGATTTTCCTGCAAAATTTACTTCTGCATAGAAAACCATTGAAAAATTGAAGCTGCAGCAAACAGAATTTGGAATATCATTCAGAATTATTTCTGACAATGTTGCTGCTCTTACGGTAAAAGAATTTTAATCGTAATGCATTTTATAAGGAATCTATCATGTAAGCATTACCATCAAAATACCCATAGGAAATGGTCAGATTGAAATTTCAGAATTAGTATCTGTTCTGTCCAAGTTGAATAGTCCTCGTGTTGCTTCTAGTGCCAAATAAGACCAAAGTTAATAAAATAAAGTTAATAAAACCAAAACCAAACAAACAGCAATCTGTTCAAGTTGGTCAATGAAGATCCAGCTAAGAAGTACAAAAAGAATTCAAAGCGTATCATCAACGAGAAGAAAGAAATATTCATATTCGATGTTATATTATGAACCAAAATGAAAAATAAGTAAGATGTGAAGATCAAGGAAATTCTAAACGAAGAATATGAGAATCAATGTAGGATCGCGATGACCTGAAGGACGAATCTAAGCAGAATATCTTGTAATACAAGAAGAAAATAGTAGACAGCTTAAAAAAAAGAAGAAAACCTAACATCGTTTTGTGAGATTTGTTTCTTACATTGGCGACACAGATTCGAAAATTTTTCTATCTAGTGCTTTATCTAATTCACAAAGAAAGGCACTCGAAGAGCAAAACTACATGTGTCGGGCCCTTCCGAAAAAGAAATGGGGCACGTTTGTGAAAATTGAAGCACACAAATTTCAAACTCAGTGGTGGGAAGGCTCATATTGAATGACAAAATAGTTGATTTGATTACAGCGTGTTATGGAAACGCTATCAGGCAAAATAAAGCATGCAAAACAGCAAAAAGTTGGGTGGTGTAATTTCCTCTCCAATATCCGTTCAAGTGACAAAAACTTTGTCCAAGTTGTCAAAACATTGTACAGTTTTTTCCCCGAGAGTCCTAATTCCGGAATAAATACCAAAATAATTCATTAGAAGGATTTGTTCGGATGATTTTAAACATAAGAAAAATTGACAATGGCAGAAATGAATTCCAAAAACAATATTCAACAATCTTTTGCAATCTAAACTTCTACGCAAATACTTAGGGAGAAGAAAGAGAACACAAAACGATAATTTATCCATAAATTCAGTAATTGTGAAATCATGTCCAAGCCCCTTGGCTTTTGTTAAAAAAAAAAAGTCGGAATTTCTTCAACTGAAGAAATCGCCCTTTTTAGCAACGAGAGCAATAAAGGACAAAAATCGTGCAATCACAAAATTTGATTTTTCGTGAGCATGTATAAAACTTTGCGACATCTGTGGATCTAAAAAGGATTCAGACTGCTGACAGGCATTTTAATCGCCCTGTAAAGGAGGTGTGGCAAGATAAAAGAATGTTGCTAAAGACTACTTATAAAAAATTTAAAGAAAGGAACATCATATGTGTGGGGCGAATTTTCAAATTTATCATCTTTAAATAATTAATTTGGTACATTTATGCAGAAATAACATTTATAAGAAATTTTAACTTTATTTTGAAAAATAGCAAATTCTAGATCACGCTAAAGAATTGAATGTAGTGTGCGTTTTCGTTTATTTTAAATTATCGGCATAAAGTTTGTTTTTAAATCGAATTATTTCAACGGGAATGGATATTTATTGTCTTCGAAAATTTATGTTATTTTTAATTCAGATTTAAATACTATTTCGAGTAATAAAACAATATGGTGTAAAACTGTGGTGAATTTTATGCTTGATATCAATATTGACACGAAGCTTACAAGCACCGATGGCGCTTGTCTACATGACGAGAACTCCCGGGCTCTAAACCTAGTGCTAGGAACGTAAAAAAATTCGCGTTCATTTAAAAGTTTTCTGTTATCTCTTCTATCATTTCTAAAACCTTCAAGAATATCCTTTACATTTCTAGAGCAGTGCTCTGGAATATTCTCATCTAATATATAAACTATTGTGTTTATTAAATTAAATGTCTAGCAGAGTCTGGAGCTAGGCCCAATAGGAAACATACTTTTCCTGTCATAATTTCTCTCACAAATAAATAATATACCCGAACAGAAAATCTCAACCCAATCGTCGCAACCAAATTTTAAAGTATTCATTTCCTTGGTTTACTTCAAAGTTGTTTGCTGTGTCTAAGTACAGGACCGAGCTATCTGTCGTACTGAAAGTTTTTAATTTTATTCTTTAGTTAATACCTATAGTTTATTTGAGATTAAGGATGCGTTGGTATTAAATTATTATAGATATAAAGTTTTCACATACCGCTTAAAAAAAATCGATACTGACCAAAACATTAGAAACAGTCTTATTTTTTTGAAATCCTTAAAAGTAAAATGTTTTGTAAAATTTGTAACATATGAATTATCCACTTGTATATGTTCCCAACGAAGTAAAATAAAAAAAAATAATAATTTCCTTTAAAAAAATTTACTATTGTGAAAATTTTACGGCCAGTTGATGTAAGAACAGAATAGAATAACTATATATATATATATATATGTGTGTGTGTGTGTATGTGTGTGAGTGTGTGTGTTTTGTTTGTTCAATTCAACCTGCTCTAACATCGACGTGACAATATTCCCAGAATGTCATTTTCTATCATCACGCGCATGATATTTTCAATTCTGTTCCACAGAATTTGATAAGATTGACACTTAGATTATGACCCTGGCAATACTTCACCTTGTAGACGAACTACTTCAAATTTTTAATAAAACATAGTCCTTCAAGTTGGGGGACCTCGGGGATTTACCATCTTAAGGTACGGACGTCATGACTCCGAAGAACAATTGTGGTCTTTTTTTCCCCCATGGGTAATCATATTATGTATGATTAAACATGATTGAAGCGGCACACTCGGGGTAGTCTCACAATCCATCTCTTTTTTTAGACCCTATTTCTTGAAAACTAGTTAACTTTTTTCCAATTTTCCAAACGTTTAGATCCCAGCTGCTCCTTATTTCCTGTAGCATGACCATAAAACTCTTGCATCAATAAAATACTAGCACTCACTTTTGATGAAGCAATTTTAATTAACATTTAATTAATGACAACTATTTTTTTAAAATTTGAAAACCGAATTTTAAGCTTTTTAATTTATTAAAAGCTTCGAAGTCTTCTTCATAAATGTTTGTAATCTTAATTTGTTTTCAGTCTGTGTTCAAATATATCGTTAGTTTTATAAGCATTTTTGAACAATATATTTTGTTGATTGGGATATTTTGGCCGAAAATTCTGTAATAACTCAGCAAAACAGTCTAAAATCTGTTACAACATAAATATTTTCTTCCATTCTTTTGCTTTTCTTCAATTGTTGGTTTTACAGTTTTCATTTGGTCTATCTCTTTATGATAATTTTGGATGTCGTCCATTTATTTTTTTCGTTTAATTTACATTCTTTTGGAAATTTCTACAAAAAATAAAGTTTTTCTTTTCTGGTTAACTTTGCAAATTTATTTCTATTCATTTTTTCTTTGTTTACAATGCTTCATCTGTGTATTGATACGGATATCTTTTTACTCAACGGTACAGTAATGACTAATTATTGAGATTACTTCTTAACTTGTTTTTGATTAAATTATTATTGTTAAATTTCACAATATCAAATTATATATATAATACAAGGAGTGAGAACTAAATAACCAGACTACGTATGCCCTAGTCGTTAGGCTTGGTGTGCAGGAGTGGGGAGGGAATGTAGTTAACCTTGATTCTTCTGGTGTAGGTGGCACGTTATTCCGTCCCTCTATCTAGTTCAGTGTGTTTTTCATCCCTATTTGAGTAAGATGTTGCTGTGTCAAAGTGCCGCGAACATGATAAGTTTAAAAACAAGTAGAAAGTAAATTTGAAATTCTTCATGAAATTATAAGAAATCTCCAACTTAATATTTTAAATTGTTAAAGGAGGTGTTTGGAGATAATTGCATGTCACGCAGTCAAATTTTTGAAGGCACAAACGACTTTCAAAAGGTTGGGAGGTTGTTGAAGACGTTGAATGTTGTGATCGACATGTGGTAACAAGAACTGATGAAAACATTAAAAAAATTAATGAAATCATGCATAAAGACCGACGTTTGAGTGTTTCGATGATGTCAGATGTTAGGAACATAGACAAAGAGTGAATAAGAAAAATTTTCACCGAGTAATTACATATGACGAAAATTTGCGCAAGATTGGTATCAAAAAATCTAACACCAAGATAATGCACCGGCGCATAATGCGCTCTTTGCGAAACAGATTAAACGTATTACTGTGCGGTTAAGCGCATTACTGCGCTCGAGCAACCACCGAACTCGCAAAGTCTCGTACCGTGCGACTTCTACCAAAAGTGAAAAGTGCATTGAAGAGAACACATTTTCAGTCTGTAGAAGAGAAGAAAGCAAAAACTGCAGACTTACTGAAGAAATTGACACCTAATGACCTGCAGCATTCAAGTGCAGTAAACAGTGGAAAATTCATATCAAGAGATGTATTGATAGAGAAGGACAGTATGTTGAAGAGAATAAAAGGTATTTCTGTAATGTTTTTAATAAGGCGAATTAGCTAATTTTTAAGACTAGTTCGGTTATTTAATTGTCATACCTTGTATACACGCACA
>BMAW01081776.1:345759-378150 GCA_019974015.1 Nephila pilipes | reverse complement strand
TTAACTAGATTTTTATTATGATATAAATGTATTATAGTATGGAGATTTTACATTATAGTTGGTTTAAATTTTATGTTTCGAATATTTATAGAAGTGTCTTGTGTGTCTTAATTTTGTATATTGTAAGTATATTTTTTCCTTAAAAATGCACTTTAAATTAATACATTTGCACATTTATTTTCAGATTAATTTTATTACTGCAAGTCTCTTCGATGAATCTAAAAGAGCATCCGAATTGCAGCAGGTTAACTAGATTTTTATTATGATATAAATACATTATAGTATTGAGATTATACAGTATAGTTGTTTTATATTTTATGTTTTGAATATTTATACAAGTGTCTTGTGTGTCTAAATTTTGCATATTGTAAGTATATTTTTTCCTGAAAAATGCTCTTTAAATTAATTCATTTTCAAATTTTATTTTCAGATCAGTTCTATTACAGCAGGTCTCTTTGAAGAATATAAAAGACCATCCGAAGTGCAGCAGGTATACTTTATTTTTATTATGATATAAATGCATTATAGTATGGAGATCATACATTATAGTTGGTTCAAATTTTATGTTTTGAATATTTATACAAGTGTCTTGTGTGTCTTATTTTTGCATTTTGTAACCATATTTTTCCTTAAAAATGGATTTTAAATTAATTCATTTTTATATTTTATTTTCAGTTCAATTCTGTTAATGGAGGTCTCTTCGAAGAATCTAATAGAACACTCGAAATCAAGAAAAGAAAATTAGACATTGATTATCAAGTGAACTCAAAAAAATTTAAAACGAATGACAATCATGATTCCAACTCATCTGTTATTTCATTTGAACTATTGAACACATTGCCAAATATTGTACAAGAAAATCAATATTCCGATATTTCTTCGTTTGACCCTCTCGAATCTGAGGAAATGACTGTTTGTGCTGATCAATATTCTTCGTTTGAAGAAAGACCTAACCCTCCGGAACCTTTGCGAAGTATATTGTCATTTAGAAGAGATGATAACAATTTTTTAGTGGATGATCTCTATTCAAATGAGCTAAATGAAATATCAAATGAGCTGCAAGACCAAATTAACTGCATTCCATCTTCATCAGGGGCTCAGAATACTTTTTGGAATATTTTTGATTCCATGCAATTTCCAGAGCTAACTCATGAAGATGAATTATTCTTGTCAAGTAAAATATCATTATTTACAGCACGTTCAGAGCATTTACCTGGACAAAATTTCTTTTGTGATGTTGACCTGGAAGACGAAGATTTTGAGGCGGATTTTGAGGCATTTGATAATAATCTATTTCCAGAAAAGACACTTAATTCATCAACTGCTGCATGGGAAAGTCCTGTTCAAGAAATGTGTAAGATGGGTGTAAAGAAAGACTTTCGTGGCCCTAACATAAAATATTTATTTGATTTACCCGATAATCATTCATATGAAGGAAATTTTCCTGATGACTCTGTTATTCTGGAAGATCAGAATAATGGTATGTCATCAAATGATCAGAGCACTACTTTTCCTTATTTTGATGAGAACTCTTCGGTACAATATTTCTTAGATGGCAGTTTGCATTCATGTGAAGTGGAAAAAATATATAATTTTATTGTATCGGGGGAGCTTGAAGAAGACGAGAATTAACCTGTCTCAAACAGTGAGGTCCATACTTAATCTATAAAACGGCGTCTTATCCATCCGTCAGAATTTTTTGATAACTCATTGCACTGTACAAAAAAGTTACCTTTGTAAACGGAAGATTCTGAATAGTTTCATACTGAACTTCAAAAATGGCGCTTTGCTCATCTATCAGAATGTTATGACAGCTCAATACACTGTACAAAAAAGTTACGTCATACGAAAGATTTGGATTTGTAACAACTTTCAAATGTTTTTTTTTCTCCCTTTTGGCTCCGTAGAATCATCTGAAGAAAATTTCTTCAATTTTTTTAAAAAAATTTAAATTTAAAATTTTCTGGCTGCACAATAGCTGCAGAAAATCTTTGAAATGAGTCAACTTTAGAAAATTATTTGTTACTTCCAGTACATGGCGATTTTCCTGAAGTGTGCATTCCATATAACATATGTACAAAAGAACATTCATGATTATTCATCTACGTATCATATTCTAAATGAAACATTCACAAATAATATTCCAAACGAAACTTTTGTGAATAATATATCAGAAGGAACATCAACAAATAATATACCACTAAAAAGCAATCCGAGTATATCGCTTGAAGAAGAGGATCCGAGTAATTCTGCTTCCCTTATGGATTACATAAAAATGTTGAAGATATACTCAGTGAAATAATGAAAAATCCTTAAGTATAAAAGAAACAAATCCTAATTAGAGATGGTAAATTCTATTCAGTTAGATGTATTCTTCTTTAACATGTTCACGAAACCTTCTGATCTGTAGTATATTTGTTCCGTAGATTGCCATCATTTTTGTATTAACTTTAGTTTAAGTGTTTTTTGGTATTAATAAAATATGATCTTCCTTCAGTTATTGATCTCCTACCTTCTCACATATTTGGAGTTAGTGACTACTACAGGTATGCCAAGCTGTTACTTTTCAGTAATATGTTCCAGAATATTATTTAAAAGCTTGTTTGGTAGGTTTCAATAGCCTGTTACATTTGTAGCTTATTCCATGATCCTATTATATGTGTAACATATTACATGATCCTATTATGTTTGAAACATATTATGTGACATTGTTACGTTTGCAATATATTATATGAGCTTGTTATAGTAAGAATAATATTCCTCCACAATATTACTTTTGAAAAATATTACACTATAGCTCCAGTTTTTTTTTCCCCTCTATTTTTTTTTTAATATGTTTAGTTGTTTCCTACCATTTTTAAGCAGATTAATTTTTGTATTTTGAAATTGTTTTCATATTAAGAAACAACCAGAATATTATTTGAACATCGATATTTTGCAACACATTATTTTTAGTGTAAAAAAAGTAATTCGGTCTGTGTAATAAAATTATATAATTTATATCACAATTTACGAATCAAAATGTAATCTCAAATTGAAAAACACAAATTGCATTTTTTTAGTTATTTCCATTTAACTTGTCACTTTAATTCTGAAACGTATAATTGCCATCATTAGAAAATTAAAAATAACTTAATGATTAATAATTATTTATAATAAGTGAAAATATAAATCACCTACTTTGAAATATATCAGAAACTCAAAATAAGTTATTAAATTCCGAATTCTCACAGAATATTCCAAAGACGCACATTCGATGATTCAATACATATAAAGTTTAATACAAATACCCCCACATTAAAACAAACTTGTATTAATAGTTTGAAAAAATTCACATTTATATTAAGTAATTACAAGAGATTTCTTTTATCTAATTAGGTGACAAACAATTTCGAATTCAAAAAAATTATATTATAAATTTGGGTTAATTCTGAAAAGATAAACGGGAAGCAAAAGCAGTTATGCTTACTTTCATAAGTAAAACAGATTTATACATCAACAACAATCAGATACTGAAGGACTCTCTACTCTGTGTGAATTTTGCCGCTTAAATTTTTTTAGTGGTAAAACAAACATTTTACATATGTGCATTGGCATAGTTCATTTTACGTAAGTGAATGAAAAGAGAGAGAAGAGAAAGAATAAAAAAAGATGAGATTGTTATAAGCAGAAATAATGATTTTTTTTAAAAATATTTTTTTTTTAAATGGACACATACTATATCAATGAAATAGATGAATTTTCTTTTGTTTAATCTTATTTATTTATCATTTCTCTCCACCTAAAGATCTGTAGAAGAGGAAGAGTATTATATTTATTTGATTTTTTTTAAAATATTTTTTTGTATAAAATACATTTGTTTTTAAGATTATATAGTCTAGGGTAAGGGTATTTATTACATGGAATTTGGTGGGCAAGGGTTTGAGTTGGAATGCATAGGGTTATGGTGAAGAGATGCGGAAATAATTGTTACACACAGGGTCGATAGGGTAGAGCAGCATTTCTTAAACTGTGTGTCGCAACACCAAATGGGGTCGTAAACCCAAAGAGGGTTGTTCTTCACTTTGGTTTATAAGGAAGGTTTTGTCTGACGATGATGTTCCATAAGATTCTTGATTTGATTGAGTAACTATTTTTAATTTGACGTGGTTCGACTTTATCAGAAATATTGATAATTACATTTGGCAGTCGTGTAGTACAAGAACACGGGTTAGTTTGAACTGTAGGATGTCTGCTAGCTAAATATTTTTTTTTTTTTTTTTTTGAAATTAGAAACAGTGATGCGATAACTATTTATCTGACTACAAAGATCGCATTTAGTGAATTTCATATTTGTCAACAGCAGTAAAATACTCCCATACGGAGCTAGTTTTTGTAGTCGTTTGCTCATATTTATATTTTCAAATGATTTTTTACTCGCATTCCATGTATAATACGTAATCACTTCCAATTACAGCAGTGTTTTCGAAAACGCGTCATTTTGACATAACGTGAAGAAAGTAGTTAACGTTGAAGTTGGTGATTCCGGGCTATTTGTTGAACATTTGTAGATGTGAAATAAACGCGTTGTCCATTTTCTAGATGTACTGCTAAGTAAAAAACACCTGGATTTCGTCTGATCCTCTCCTAAAAATCGTAAGCCATACTCCTGAACTAAAAACTTCTAAAATGAAATCGAGCAATTAATTTTTGCCCTCGAAATCTCATCTATTTCCAATGCCTGCATACTACATTTCCATCCAAAATATTCCGTAATCTCAATTCCTCTCCACGATAAGTTTTCAATCTAGGTTCCTTTGCTCCAAACGAATAAATCTTTAATGTTTCCGACCCTAGACATTTTAATCCTTACTTTCCAAATAAATTTCTTATAATAAAACTTTGCTAACTACCATTATGAAACACTTAATTAATTATATCTGACGATTGACGACCAACAATTTCTGTTTTAACACTGCAATAAAATTACATTCCCATTATTAACAACTGAATTCGCAATCGTAGGTTAAATTTTTTTGGGTTTCTATTCAGGATCAGAAATAAAACTACGTTTCTTTGAATTTCCTAATATAAAGCAAATCAGACGTGCGTATCGACCTCTACAAAAAGATAAGTTGTTTGCATTATATTTTTTCACATAACAATTTGAATTGTAACACAACAAATATATTTTTTCCATCAAAAGTTTATCGATTCAACTGCACGTTTAGATTTTCACATTCCGTATCATTGTATCCTTGACCGCAGATTAAACAGCGAACGCGCAGTGTTTGTTACGAGTTCCTACGCAGAGTAAATGCGAGTAACCACGGGCTGGAAGGGGCTGACAATGGCTTCGATAAACAAGATGTAGGAGAGGAGAACTCTTACATATTCTGCAAAGTTGGATTGAATACGAAAAGCCTTTTCTCTCTTGCAGTTATAACATGGTGCAAAAAGGTCATTAACTATTGCAAATCAAGGCAGTTATTTAATCAAGTTTAGCAGTTTTTCAAGAATTAAATCATCTGGCAGATTTTTCAAAATGATATTTGTTGGTATTGTTGTGTAGAGTCCGATTTTATACATTTAAACCTTCTAAACATTTGATTTGAGTTTCAAAAGAAAGATTTCGGAGAGCCTTAATGTTAGAAGAATTTTTTTTACTGCGACAAGATTCAACAATTTTGATAAATGAGCATTTATCAATATATCAGATTGCCCAAAAGTTTCAGAAATCAGTTTGATAGCCTGTGCATAACATTCTTGAGTATTTGAAAATATTTTTATTCTACAAGAGTGGTTCAAAAAGTACTTGCATTTAAATACAGAGGGCATCACTAAGGTAAATTGTTGTTACAATTGGGTGCTGCCATATGTTAAACGGAGCCGAAACAAATTCAACATTTATTCATAAGTTAGTTTTGATTAAGCAGTCATTTGCTGCAAAATCAAAATTTGATCGCTGCCGCGTCAACTTGTCGACGTCATTTTGCGCCAAGACCTGGATTTATCGTTATGCACCGGAAATCGGGAAAAAAATCAAAAAGTTGGATTGCTTCCAGTGAATTTTTTCCAAAAAAGGCGAAGATGGTTTTCATCGACTGGAACAGTTATGATGAATAATTTTTGAGCAGTGAAAGGAAGGCATCATGATCATGAATATGAGTAACTTGGACAGCTGTCTAGTGAGTCATGATGTTAACTAAAAACAAATCATTTTCAATACTACGAGCACCACCTCTTGGATTCTCTAAGAACTTATTGAATGATCCTCTTAGCAAGAGCCTTATCACCTAATAACGACTTTAAACAGCAACATTTATCAATTTCACTCAAGTTACAATTATTAAGCTCAGAACTTTCAAAATTGATTCCAAAATCGAAATACTCTGAATGTTCTCCATATAAACGAGAAAGCGATAGTTTTGGAAGTTAAATTCTCTGTTTTTTAAATTCACATTACTATTTTTTAAGTGCTTACTACCTGGTTGAACTGTTTCTTCCATTATTTTACGTAGAACTTCTCGAATCAGTTTAATTTTGTTTTTCAATTTTACTTTAAGGGGGATTATTGTTTCATTATATTCATCCACTTTATTGATTTTATTCCTTATTTCATTCTCTTCTTTTAACAGTTCATCAAATTCATTATTTAAAAAAATTAACAATTTCAGTTTTACTCACTAAACATTCCAAAAATGAGTCACACACATTTATATCAATATGAGATTCATTCAAATACAAATTTTCTCATAGCAAATTTCAACATAGCCGTTAAATATTAACAAAAAGCTAGTTCTAACATAAAATTCTCAGACAGAATCTATAATTAACAAATAATCATAACAACCAACTTTAACCTTCTATTTTATAAAACATGCACTTTATAACAAAATTAACCATATCAGTTCAAATACCAACAGATAATACAGTTCAGCGAATACTACACTACTAAAACAAGACCTATGACTTTGAAAAAAAAAAAAAAAATTCCAACAATTATAAATATTCTATTGAACAAATTTTCAGAAGAAAAAAAAATACTACTAACAACACTATATGTCGTTTATATGTCCTTTAAGCATGAAACAAATATTCATGTGCCAGTTACACCATTATTCAGATACGAGCTAAATATACTGCAGTGGTCCAGTTCAAAATTTCAAAGAAATCATGTATCTGTTTCAGTAGCCCAAATTATGGCACGACTGGTGGTTTTCGAATTTTAATTAAGATCAACATTATATTCCGTGGGAAAGCTCACTAGAGTTACACATATTCAGTACAATGAAAAACAAAACATTGAAAACTTCCGAGTACACTATTGGTGCGTTACATTCAATTAAGCGCTCTGTGTATTAGGGAACAAGAAAATGGTTTCAGCGAAAATGAATTCGTTGATGTTTGAAATGGATTACAGTTAGAGAAGAAATTGAAACTAACTTACATTGCGCTAAATCAGATGGATACGCAATGTTGCACTTGCCAATGAAAAAGATTCCAATTACGGCCAACTTGGACTTTTCCTTGAGGCAGAATCGGCCTTCTGTGTAAAAGGGCCTGGAAGCAAGAAACCATTGGGGGCCCTAAATTTTTTGTAGTTAATAAAAAAAAAAGATCATTAACATGTAAAACAAATGTATGTTTATTTCATGCGTGATTTTTTTTTGTTGCTTATACATTAATTACTTCAGAAAAATTACAATTTTTCGATGCTTAATATAGCAAGTACATTTAAGCGTTCTGCACACAGGATATACGGAAGATAATTCTTTATTAATTCGAATTTGCTGAAAGAGAGATAAGAACTTTCTGTAAAAGTAAAGAAAAGCTTTAACACAGTTAATTCATTTATAAATAACTTATTATAATTATTATTTAGAATGTATTGCAATATGTCTGTTATGCGTTATTTACGTTCCTTATATTCAAAATCAAATCTCATAGCACACAAACTAATTTCCTGGATTAGGTTTTCATATACATCTTTGTTATAAAAACTTACAAAATTTTTGGACCATTTTTCTAACTCATGTTTTTCAAAGGTTCTTATAGCAGTGATTAATTTGAAATCAAAAATAAATTTGGTATACTTTTAAATCTATCTTCGATCCTACAATAGCAGTATCAATTACAGTGTTTAAAAAATAACATCTTAATTCCTCTATTGGGTTTTCCATAACTTCATCTTCCGCTATTTTGGAATGCAATCTTTTTCTTTTTAGTATTCATTTCTCAGGAAAATGTTCTGAAATACACAAATTACGTGCTAGCACTTTTATTTCGTCTAAAAATGCGTAAAATTTTGTTCTTAAATTTTGGATTTCAGTTTTGATTACATTGATTAAATTAAAAGACGAGTCGAGGACAACTGCTTTTGCTTGAAATAGTTTATTGATAGTGTTAATTTTGGACAATGTTGCAAACCATACTATTAAACATAAAATAGATAGCATTTCTTGTATTGAATCCAATAGACTTTTAGCTTCGGATACCGCTGTATTATCGTTACTGACATAAATAAATTCATCTAGGGCATTATAAGTGAGTTCAAACTGTGTGTGTATACACTGATTTAACCGAATCAATTTTTACTTCCCAACCAGCATCGCATAATGGCTTAAGAGTGATGTTTAAATGCTCTAGTAGAATTTCCCATCTTTTTGTAGATACAGAAAATAAGTAATGTAAACGTTGTGATATCCCCAATTTTTTTTTTTCAATATATACTGCTGGAAACTGCATCATAAATCAATAAATCAAAAGAGTGTAATAGACCAGACACATTAATTGCATGAGTGTTTAGAGCAATTTTATATTGCACACCTTTGTATTTCTCTTTCATGTGTCTACCGTTGTCGTATGCTGGCCCTTTACAATCCATAATATCTAAATCAAGCTCACTTAATCTTTTCAAAAGAGCTTTTGCTATTCCTTCTCCAGTCACATCAGTTACTTCAATTAACCCAATAAAGAACTCATTTATAGTTAATCTTCAAAATTTACATATATAATAGTGATTGAAGTTTATTCCTTATGGGAAATATCAGGAGCACAATCCATTTGGATAGTATAGTACATGGCTGCTTTTACAGCGTCTTTAATTTTGTTCAGGGCTTCATTTCCTAACGCTGAAATAATTTTTCTTGTGGTCAATATGCTAAATGATTCACAATGCTATTTTTCAAAATTTTGATTCTGTTTATATGATCCATTAGCACAGAATCGTATTCACTTAAAAATTTGATTAAACTTAAATTTTTTTCATTATTAGGCGTTCCTATTATTTCATGGGTTCCTCGAAGTAAAAGATTATTACATGGAAAAAATAGAATAACATCTACAATTCTTTGAAGTAGTAATTTTAATCGTTCCGTTTCTTTACTTATATTAACTTGATTTGTTTTATCAATAGTCGAACATAAATAAAGTCGTTTTAGTATTTTTTCCAATCAATAAAACGAATTAAATTGACAAACAGAACGCTCATGATCTTGAGTTACACATACAGTTTATAGTTTTCTCCAGGTAAGTATTATAGCCACCTATATATCGTGTAGATTGTTCATTTCCTCTTCTTTTGGAAAATAGTATACAACAAAAACAAAATACCGAGTCTAGCGTCTTGAATAAATTAAAAATTTGCTAGAAGCTGGGTTTCATCATTTGGTATTTTTAAAGTAGTATGTAGTGGAAAATGCTCTACGATTTATGATTCTATGATTCAAGTCCTTCAGCATTCTTAGCAAAAACTCCTTTGTGCTGTACAGGTCCGGTATTAACACAAAACATTCTAAACTTATCAGTTATAATACTTGACCATAGATCTGGATCATTTACATTCAATTGATCTTATTCGTTATTGTCATTTTCGTCGTTATTTTCTGATTAGATTATATATGAATGCACATACAATTCTTCAACGAATGACACAGTTTCTACATTTTCATTACAAGACTGTATAATTTGTGGGGGACTTTTTTCTCCTGTTGAAGTTTAAATTGCAACTTCTGAAGTCGAAACAATTTCATTACCAAAATTATTTCCAAAATTATTTCGTTGGCAAGAAAACAGGTTTACTTGTGACAATTTGAAATTTAGTTTTTCGTCCTTTTTTTTTCTTTTTTGCTAATTGTCTTTTTTGACACCCAGAAGGATATTTCCTTGGCATGGACATGATTAGATCTAACAATATTAAACATTTTACAGTGTGAATTATCAAAATACTATATGCACCTAGTAGGTGCGGTAAATGACCATAAATCTACTTACTTTTTGTTTATAATACGTTGCACACTTGCACTAGACTGTATATAAACTGTATCTTCGTATATTTCGAAATTCGTCGATTACTCCAGTTAAATTTCTTCCTCTCTTCTTTCCATATCAGCCATGGCCAGAGAAGAAGTAGTGCAGTATTCGTTGTTGAGAGTTACTAACTTAACTTATCTTGGTTTTACTTTTTTTTTTGAACAACTTAATATATACAAAAAAAAAAAAAAAAAAAATCATAGACGCACACACACACAAAATATTACATTAGAATTAGAAAAGAGAAGATGACTGATGATTACAAGTCCTTTTGGACTCAATCCCATCCCGGACTTCTGTCACTCGTAGGGTCCTCGATCAGTGACCTCCAAACCTAAAAGATGCCAAACCTGCTGAACTGAAGATGCCCTCTTCCGCGAGTTCTGTCGTATGGCTTCTGTTAACCTTCTTTTATTTCTCCCTCCTACACGGATGGGGGAGACTTCACTAAATCATCACTTCTTTCTTCCACCAGACTGGACGTATAAGCAGGATATTTATACTGACGCAAACTCTAAACTTTAAATTTTTTTTTAATATTAAACGAAAATAGCCCCATTTAATAACCCTGCTAATTTAATGATTTTCTCAAGAAACTTAAAATATTTAATCACTGAATGCTAGTATGCAGATTAATATACAGGGTGATTATAATTAAAGTTAAAGTTTCAAAACTCTGTAAAAAAAAGGACTGATCAGAATTAAGTCAAATTTGAACGGAATATTATTGAAGGGGAGAACGTATGGCATAAGAAAAAAAAAGTCCAAATTTTAGCAACAGATGGCGCTGAAAGCGTCAGAATATATAAATAAAAATACCTTTCATGCGTACGACTCATTTCAATTGTTATAAAAACGCCGAGTACACAGCTTTTCCTCGTTTTGTGTCAGAGAAGTTCGCCATGACTGTCTCACTGAAGGACAGCGTTCTGCTTGTAAAACTTTTTTTCAAGAACAATGACTGTGCACAAGTAGCTCTGCAGAAGTTCCGGACACTCAAGGGTATTAAAAAAGGCGTTGGACCGATGACTGCCAATGGTCTGGAGAAAATGATTGAGAAAGTTGAAAAGACAGGTTTTTTTTATGAGAAATCTGATAGAGGGAGGAAAAAAATTGATTCGACGGTCGTTGAAGAAGGGGCAACAGCAGTGCTGGAGGAATCGAACGATGGTGTGCAACCGTGCAGTGCACGGGGAATTACCCGAACATTGGACAGGCCTGTGAGCACGGTGCATAAAATTCTACGAAACATCCTTCATTGCTATCCTTACAAAATCAGTCATGTGCAGGAGTTGTTTCCTTCTGACTTGCGAGCAAGAGAGACTTTTGCTTTAGAATTTCTTGCTCGCATGGAAGTGGACAATGAATGGTCGTGGAAAATTATGTGGACAAACGAAGCCCATTTCCATCTGATAGGATATGTCTATGCACAGAATTCCCGAATATGGGCAACGGACAATCCACTCGCAGCTCAACCAGTACCACTTCATCCTGCAAAGATCACTGTGCAGTGCAGGTTTACGGCATCATTCATCATAGGGCCATAATTTTTGGAGGAGACGGGTCCTTTCGGTCCTGTTACCATTACCGTCACTGGTCAGCGCTATGAGTGTCTTTTGCGCAATCACGTCATTCCAAATCGTCAACAGCGTGGATGTGTTGATGGGATCATTTTTATGCAAGATGGCGCTCCTCAGCACATTGCAAATCCAATGAAGCAGCTGCTGAAATCGCATTTCGAAATGCTAGAATTATCAGCCGTCATTTCCCTACAGCCTGGCCACCCCTGATCACCTGACCTTAATCCGTGTGACTTCTGGCTGTGGGGCTATCTGAAAGATGCTGTGTTCAGTGCTCCGATTGCATACTTATCTGAACTGAAGGCACGTATTGCGCAACACATTCTGAACGTGACCCCGGAGACACTTCGATCAGTTGTGGAACATGCTGTTTCTCGATTTCATCTTGTTGCACACAACAATTGACAGCATATTGAGCATGTTTTGCGCCAGTCTCGCGACATTTAAAAACGCATTTGATGGATGCTTTTTATGCGGTTTTTGGCCTCAGGACAATTAAAAACCGATTTTTCCCATCCGATATGATATGACCTTGCCATGGTGGATGGGCTTACGTGACCAACAATATCACACCTGTGCAGTCATGCACACTGAACAGTACAGTTTGTTTAACGAATAACTTACACCTTAGTCGTTGTTTTACGATTCATTTGAAATCAAACCCTTTTAAATTATGATGCTTACAGCGCCATCTGTTGCTAAAATTTCGAATTATTTTATTTTTTCTTTTGCCATACGTTTCCCACTTCTTCAATAATATTCCGTTCAAATTTGGCGTCATTCTGATCAGTCGTTCTTTTTTTTTTTTTTTTTTTTTTTTATAGCTATTTGAAACTTTAACTTTAATTATAATCACCCTGTATATATACCTTATCCAACTCAAATAAATTTTTCCCCACTGATCATTCAAATAAACAAGCTGTAAATAATATATTAAATTTTTAAAACCTTTCTTAATAAAAATTTTAACCATGCAATTAAACATATTTTCATAAGATAATATTTTAATTTTTAATAATTAAATATCAAGCATTGCTCGTTAACTTCCAAGTTTCTTAAATATTAACTTATTCCTATTAATTCCTTTTACTCCTGGGCAAGCGTAATACCAAAGTTCAGGCTCATCTTTTTAAAATACAATTAAAACTAGGGATTAAGGCCCGAGAGGGTTATGCACCCCAAAACTAGAATTCTGCATTCATCACTCCTTTCTAAACAAAATGTTTTTTAGTCAGTTTCCTCCTTCATTTCCTCCCGGCGGGAGTTGTCACTTAGCTTCAGCCCGGCCATTAATTTCTCTTCTGGGCCAGCTACTTTGTTATTTGCCCGTGATCCCAAAAAAGGACTTGACAGTTGGCACTTAAAAGTTTCCGTTAAAGGCACATTTATCTGACCCATTTATCTTAAAATTCTGGGAAAGGTTACAAACTTGTCAAATACTAAATATTAGCACTTAAAAACACCGAGAGAAAAACTCAAGGAATATGTATTGTTTTCATTTCTTAACGCTGGATATATGAAATTGAGATTTTTTTTTAAATATTAAGTTTAGGTCCCCGAATAAAACTCACATAATCAAGAATTAGTTCGAAGGTTGTTGAAATTTAGAAATCTACATTAATATAGTTTCGATAACATGTACGTTTCATCATACTGACAACGTTAAGAATATTGTCACATTTTCATGTGGAAGAATAAATTATTTTAGTTCTTGATAATGTTGGGGCCCCCTCAATCGCGGGGTCCCTGAGCATAGCATCCACCGTATCCCCCAGATAGCCGGCCCTGCCTTGCGGATGCTGAAAAGAACTTACAAAAATTAGTAAGTGACTTTAGCTCTCTCCCCCCCTTGTGATACACACAATACCCAGGTAGTTATTAACAAACTTAAACTGAGTAACCAAACTAGAGAGAGAGAAACATATATATTCAGAGGATTTTTTCTCTTTCTCTCTTTCTCAGCAAGAAATTTATTCTCGATAATTCTAATGCTCCAGTTCCAACGAATAATAAATTCGAATCCGTTAGTGATAATGAAGAATCTAAAACTCAGTTTCAAACTGAAAATTATTCTGTACAAAACACCAAAGAAATAATAATAATAATAAAATCTTTACCCCTATTGGTTATGCTTAAAATAACAAAATAAGTAAATAAAGAATTAATTAAATATTTAATTGACTCTCTCAAAAACCTTCATTATCCCCTATGCGAATTGCAGTGAAATAATTTCTCTGTATTAATATTATTGAGAAATCAATTTTTGAATTTACGTCAAGTTTAAGTTTGAGTGACCTATAAAGTCGTTATAAAAGGACTTCCCAAACTCACTTGTATTACAGGCATAAATGAAGAATTAACATAGCTTGAATTATTAATCTCAAAAACTCCCCAATAAAACTGCAGAAAAACTAAATAACCACACACACACACACACACACACACACACACACACACACTTCTCCCATTCTTATCATAAATAACACTTCCTGCTCAGTGGAAACTGGGATTTTTTTTTAAGTAAATAAGCTTTGCTTTATGAGAGTACGTATTGAGAGATATTATAGTAATGGTGTAACTGAATGCTACATTTGCTATAAATTCAGCCATTGCTCGGCTAATTGCCTAAGGAATCCCACATATTTAAAATGTGATAAAAAATATTACACTAAAGACTGTGACATTAAAACCAGAATGGAAACCCATTTTGCATTAATTGTCAAGAACACTGCCATCTTGCTACATCTCATAATTGTCCAAAATTCTTCTAGTCCCCTCAAAGGCTTTCATATTAATGAACCTAAAAAAGTTAATAGTAATATAATAAAAGAAAATGTTTATTTTGCAGTCGCTCTAAAATAAACCTAAGCCACACTACAGAAACCTAAGCCACACCCTCTGACACGGATAGTGATATTGAATTTCAACCACAAGAAATTAACGAATCTAAATGATTTACAAACAAAAATGTATTTAGAAAAAACAATTTAAAATTCCAGATCACGGACCTGTATGAAACGTTTCATCTTCTTAAAACTCTCGCATAAACTTTAACTGAAATGCCAGAACTGCTTAAAACTCTTTTCTTAGACTTGATGAAGCAGGATTAGTCCTCAAATCTGACTTTTACATACAGAAAAGGAAATTGGAATCGAACGTTAATTCACTCCTTTCCGCATTTTATATTTAATATTTTACAAAAAAGATTTTATTACCTTATTTTACACAATCCTGATTAGTGCAGCCATGAATAAGAGCCATTATCCTCCGACTTCTGTACAAGCATAGTGACGTAGTACACCCCCTCTTTACTTACTTCACTCCATCTATTTTCTGCTTCTCACTTCAAGCCTCTCGGCATGTACGAACCCACAGAAAACTTAATTCCAATTTACCAATCAATATCACATTTCTTAAGATTCAGGCTTCAGGGGCGCTTCGCGGTCCAGGCGGCTGTAGAATCCAACAATAATGCAAAAAAAAGTTTAGAAATAAGAATGTTACTTACGTCCGATCCTAAATATCTTTTTTACAGAGCGGTGAAAATGTGAGCGCTTGTGGCTTCTTAAAGATCATACATGTAAATCTGTAGGAGAATATGTGTGCGTGGTATGCGGCCAAAGTGATTGGTTATCCACTCTATCTAGGTTAATGATTACAATTAATAAAGTCAAGCTCTTTTAGTTGTGTTTGATTAATTTATTGTGAATCTTATTATGAAGTATTCAAATATATTGTAACTGCAAATAGATTCATATATTTGAGGGGGAAAAAAAAAAAAAAAAAAAAAAAGCATTTTTAATTCTGCCCGAAAGCTGGTAAAGCATAACTAATTTGATAAAATTGATGGAGGTAATTTATTTTTGTTTTTCAGCTTTCAGTACGTAATTTTCTCTTGAAGCTTATGGCAGGCTTGGAATTTCGTCTTGATGTGTACAAATAACGGCTACTGAACGATTAACAAGAAATATTTAGTCAGATAGTTTTGAGCTGACCCTTTCAGAGAGTAAACACACTGTCTAGTTAGTAATAAGATCACAAAATTGTCCTTTTTTTGCGTATTCTTAAACATTTTTTTTTTTTTTTTTTTTTTTTAAATTTTTTTTTTTTTTTTTTTTTTTTGCAATTTAAAAAAAAATAATGAATCTTATGAGATCTAATAAAAAACTTTGAGATCGAATTTCATCCCCAGAATCAAGAAAATAAAAATTACATTAATAAATTATTTTTCAGAAAAAAATTAAATTACTAAAAAAATCCCGGTTAAAATAAAAGTTTTAGCTGCGTTTACCGGCCGAAAATGGAAGCGTTCCATTTGATGTGGTTATTCATCATATAGTACAATTCAGATAGAATTGTTAAGCAACTTGAGAAAAAGCAACTTTTCTGAGCTTCAAAAATGACGACTCTTGCTGTTGTTTGGTTTTCACCGATGTTTAATCGAAACGGAGGCCTCCCTCCCCAAGGAAATTATTGCTGTCATTTTGCTACTTTTTCAGAAATTTCTCTAACAACACTGAATCTAAAATTGATCAGCAACTAATTTCTTTGTTCTGTTGTATCGCATTTTAAATTTTATATTATTTTACACTTTTCCATTTTTATCAATATTTTGAAAATACATAATTATGCATACCAAACGGTGTATGAGAAGCAAGTAATTATTTGGAGTTTTCATTTGTTTCATTATAGTAACTAAACATTCGAATAGAAATCTCTAATTCACCTTTAAAACTGTGAATGTTACACCGGATTTTGTTTTGTTTAATATATACTCCCTTTAAATTAGTTTAATCGCTTGCTCTGCAATTATAAATCTTCCACTCCGAGAAGAGTCTCGGCATCGTCTCCTCAATGAACGAGTTTATTTCATCATAGGAAGAAACAGAGAATACTATTATGGCCTTTCAACTGTGGAATCTGTAACAGTTATTTTAGCGCTTTTTTTCCCTTTGAAAGTTTGACTGTGCATGGTTGCATTTTAATTAGGGGGAAAAAATCGTGCTTAACAGTACAATATAGCTATCTACTAATAGGAATTCCAGTCTTAATGAATAAGATGGTAGTTATTCCAAGCTTACGAAAAATGAGATTATAGAAAAGTTGAATGTCACGTGACATATGCAGAATCAAAGAAATTCTTGGAGATGGATTAATATCAATATGTTTTATCTGATGATTTTGAAAATTCAGAGTTTTATGTATTCAGAGAAAAACTCGTCGTTTTTTATGAATAATTCTTTTACAAGGCATATAATTATTGAACAAAGACAATCTAGTGTGCTGCATATCTTTCACTAAATTTATGCGCATACTAGACATTATTCTTCGAAGTAACAAGCTAATGATATTTGGTTGATGAGACTGCACCTTTTAAAACTACTAAGAAATTTTGTTTGCTAAAGGAAATCTCGAGAAACTGCAAGAATCACAAGTTAAAGAAGTTTTGCGGAATCAAGTCCAGATTTGAGAATGTGTCAAATGCTGAGTACAAAAAAATTCTTTGGTTGAAATACATTACTGTATACGGAAAATTTGTTTGAACCTCTATGTCCTTTCTGGAAACTAACTCTGGGGGTTGAAGATATTGTGCACAAAAGCTAATGTAATTGTCTTACATTTTGTAATGAAAGTTATTTAAGTACTTTTTGATTTTTAAAATACACTTTGAATGATTGTTATTGTTTATCAACGTCGCACTGAGAAGCAACAAGAGGGCTATTGGCGATGAAAGTAATTCCATACGGAAGCATTTGAGAGTGTTTCGTAACTGAAATATGAGCTATAGAATTTTTGACTATCATAACTTATGACATGTTATGATATCAAGCATTTAGTGTCTCAAAGAAAATAATGAGAGGTGGGATATTAAATAACGAAACTGACGTCGTGTTACAGAAGAAGTAGACATGCTCCAAACGCCAGCGACTGACAGCTGTTTAGCGTAAAGCCTTCTCCTTCGAATGCAGTGCCTCTCGCTTTTATAAACAGATCCGTATACCGGTAACCTTCTTTCGCATCAGAGTTATTTATTTATTTATTTTTGTTACTTCGAAACAATAATAAGTGATCAACAGATTGTGAAATTTCACACGAAACTTAGAAAAGCCGCTACTGAACCTTATAATTTATTGAAAGAAGTGTATGGCAATGAATGTTTATCTCATACACGTGTTTTTGAGTGGTTTAAGATGATTCACGCCAGGGTCGCCCTTCCACGTTAAAAACGGAAAACTATATCGAAAAAATCGGTAATCTGGTTCGATTTGACCGTCGGTTAAGAATTCGTGCATTTGTTGATGCTGTAGGAATTGAGAAAGAATCCGTACAGAAAATTTTACATAACAATTTTAAAATGTAAAAAGTGTGTGCCAAAATGGTACCTAAAATTCTCATGTTTGAGCAATAAGAAGTCCGCGACTCTTTGAATGCCATTGAAAATGACCCAAACTTATTGGAAATGATAATAACGTATGACAAATTGTGGATTTTTTACTTATGGTCCTGAAACGAAGTGCCAATCCATGCACTGTAAGAGCCCATTTTCACTGATAGCCAAAAAAGCTCGAATGAGCAAATCAAAATTCAAAGCAATGATGTTTTTTTTCCCCCAATATTCATGGGATTGTGTACATTCACTGGTTACTGAAGATCAAACCTTCAAATTCTTGTTGAACACCATGAAAGAATAAGGGAAAAAACGACGCGAATCGTTGAAGGACAAGTCATTCCACATTGTCTGTCCAGAGGTTTCTAACCAAGTACAGCATCCCAACGTTTGACCATCTGACTTATTCGCTGGATCTTGAGCCATGCGTCTTCTATGTGTTTCCTGAGATGAAATCTGCATTAACGGACAATGGAAGATTCACATGAAGCGTTGTAGGGGTAGAGGAAGGGTATATATTGAAAGTGATAATAAGTAAATATATGTGACATCAAAATAAAATGTTTTACAGCGTCACTCTCGTTATTTAATAATCACACCTTGTATACTGGAAAATTCTTTGATTGGCACCTTTTATTGAGAATTTTCAGCGCAATTTTGTTTAAACGTGTTGTTTATGTGAATAGTTTCATATATTTAAATTTGTATGTCCTTAGATTTCATTGTAACATTTTTCAAAAATTATTACTTTTTTGTAGCAAATGTCTTTTATGTGAAGAAACTCTTTAAAAGAAGTTCTAGTATAATATTAAGTTTCAGAGCACAAAAACTTTAAAATACAACATGGAAGTATTTAATGAAATAATCTGTTGCACACGATATACAGATAGTAGACGAAATAATGGAAACATCTTCTAAAGAAGAAACTCAAAAAGAGACGCTCTTACACAAATTTTGGATGTGATATGAGAGTCGTTGTTTGCTATGTATACGAATAAAGTAGGAAGTCAACTATCTACTGTAAATGGTACAGTTAATATAAGTCTTCTATAAGTTATAGGTAAAATACCAGTTTTGTAATATTTAAATGTCAGATCTTGGCTATTTGCTGGAAGGTATAAATATTGGTGCACTCCTAGTAGGGACTTCAGTGTCTAAAATAGCCACAATTATGTATGTAGCAAGAGAAACTGTATTTAAAAGAATGACTGGGTACAAAAAAAGAACAATGTATAAATTCTAAATGGGGATATTATAATCGAAAAAGGAAGTCGCCACACAAGGATCAGCGAGTAAATGCCATAATCATTTGGCAAAAAACGCTAATCCCCAACTGAGCAAATAATAGCAGATTTGAATATCGTATGAGAAGGTCCCATTTAAAAGAGAATAATTCATCGATAACTTCACAGATTATATTTTTATAACCGTAGTGCAAAGCGCAAATCCCTCAATACTGACATCAGAATCAGAAAACGCATCAGTGCTGCAAAAAGCATCGAAATTGAAACCTTGATAACAGGAAATATGTAATTTTGTGTCGAATTGTCTTTCACTTTGCTTCCCCCCACAAGAAGAATTTATGTTTGTCGACGTCTCGCAGAAGTATTCCAACTAGACTGATTGGCTCCATTTGTGAAGCATAGAGGTGGTTTTTTGATGTATGGAGTGTTATTTCTTGAAATTCTTTAGGATCAATAGCCATTTTGAAGGATAGGTTAACAGACCAAACCAATGTGAACGTACTTTACTCCAGGATCTCTTTTATCCGACGGTGAAGACAATCTGATTTGATGGCTGTCCCTTGTTTCAGGTTAATAACGCTCCCGTCCACACAGCAAAGGTCATCAAAAGTTAGTTTAATGAGCATGAGAATAAAGTGAAATAGTTGTCTAGATTCTCTCAGTCACCAGACATTAATACAATTGAGCCTTTTCGGGAATATTTTGAATGACAAGTGAGAGGACGACTTCTTCCAGGTTCATCACTTGCAGAATTAGAAGAAATTTTACAGGAGAACTGGTATTAAATACCATTATCTTACCTGAGGTACTTACGTACATCTATTTCAAATCGAATCGTTGCAGACCATTACACTGAAAACGGTTTTATTAAAATGATGGATCAACATCATATTAATATAAATAATAATGATTCAGATTCCAAACGTTTCTATTTTATTTTGTCTAGGCACTTGTATAAACTATATTAGATAAAAGAAGAAGGAGCATTCTCCTTTTAATAATAATTTTATACAGGAAAGTAATCACAACAATCAAATTAAGCATTCATTTTATTAGCAATCTTGTTGCTTACAGCTTTTAAATTCAAAACAAATTTAATGATTTCAGAAAATGGAGGGGAGTTTTATAGATGCTGTAGCTTAAAACTTCTTTAAATCTTCCATTCAAAATTTTCAATAATGTAGATGAAAAATGTTTTATTATAGATTCAGTATTGTATATATTAGAAGAATAATATGTATCTGCTATCACCTGAGCGGTTTTAACGGTAATTTTCCCAGTATTAAGAATGGAGAAATCTTGCAAATTAGGAACATTATCTTTATAGCTAGAGGTTATTTTCACACTTAGTCTAGTGTTAGTAATTGAAGTTATCAATTCAAAATCAGATATATGATTTTCAATGTAAGATTTGGCATTATATTTCATTTCAAGTTCATCGAAACCAAGATAACAAATAAAAGTTACGTTTGATTTTCTCCAAATAGGTATAGTGCAATCAGATATTCGTTTCAATCTTGAAAGATTTTCAAGTAGACCATTTTTCAGATCCAAGTGATTATTACCAGAGTTTTTATTCTTTCTTTTACTCTGAAGGAAGAAATTATTTATGCGATCATCATCCAACGAGTAAGGATCGAGTTTACTGTAAGCTGATTCTAAGAAATACCTATTTTCAAGCACACTATCTATGTAGCTATCAGAATCTTCCTTCGTATGTTCTTTTTTATCTAAAATAAAAAGAATAATTATTAAAAAATGAACATGTTTTCACAGTTTGTATAACAATGTGAAAAACAAATAGTTTCTTTAAAATTGTAGAAAAGGCTATTTAGATCCTTCTTTACATGATTCTGTAATAATAATAAAACTTGGAAACTGAAAAAAAAAATTATGTTTTAGAAGTTTATTAACTAATATGCATCAGTATTTAGTTACCTTTAAGCTATTAAAATTGTTAATGAATTTTATCTAGTTGCGATGAGAATTGTGAAAGTAATGAAGGTTGTCTTTTTTTTCTTTCTTTTTTTTTACTGCTACATAACAATTATTATGCTGTGGTTGATCAAGATTTCAGTCAACTCTAGATTTTTTTTCGGAATTTTTTTATGTCACCTTTTAATAATCCAAAGTGATAAAGTGTATTAATTCAAGAAACAGCTGCAAATTACGGAGCTTTTGAATAATATATCCGAACATTTCTCTCTCATTTGTATTTATTGCTT
This sequence comes from Nephila pilipes, assembly GCA_019974015.1. Taxonomy (NCBI): domain Eukaryota; kingdom Metazoa; phylum Arthropoda; class Arachnida; order Araneae; family Nephilidae; genus Nephila; species Nephila pilipes. The sequence continues at coordinate 356,420 of BMAW01081776.1, read as the reverse complement.
TACAGGAGACAATTTTTAATTATTTTCAATTGCTTAAGGTTCATAAAATTAAATAATTAAGTTTTCCATACTTTTGATTGAGAGAACCTTTATACAGAATGTTTCAAAACTCATAGGCAAAAATTTAAGGGGTGATAGAAAACATCCAAACAAGTAATTTTCACCTATAATGTATAGGCGGAGAGCAAGTAGTGGACCGCTAGACGGCGAAATAATAGAAAGCAAAAAGAGCGAGTTTCGTCATTTCTACCATGGATTTCAGGAGGCATGACACCGCACAGTAATCAGGAAAAGGCGGAATAGCATTTTATGTATGGTTTTGTGAATGGGAATGCTCTGGAAGCCGAAAGACTGTACAGATAGCATTTCCCGTTTGCTCTCCGCCTATTCATTGTATGGTAAAAATTGCTTGTTTAGATGTTTTTTATCACCCCTTAAATTTTTATCCATGAATTACGAAACACCCTGTATAACTAAAAGGTTTCATTTTCATTTCGTTTGCTGATTACTGAGTGATTATTTTATTTTAATATTCTCCTAACATAAAGGTACTTGAAATTCTGCTTTGAACATATGAAAAGCAAATTCCGAGAGAAACTTCAGGAATAAATATTACAGATTGGCAAAAAGAAAAGAGCATTTACAATGTGGATTTCATTCGATTTGAGATTATACGAGTATTCAACTTGTTTTTCAGGTCAGTAACAGGAATTTACATACTTAGATGTAATGAAAAATGAAGGAATGTATGTCAGAAGCAAATATGTTACAAGAAAGGTAACAAGTTCAAAAATTTCTGCAAAATTTAACATTTTACATCAAAAATCTAGCATTAATTTCTGGTTTAAAAAATTCATTGCGAACGTTAAAAATAATACTATTCCTAGAAAAAGTTCACCAGTGTTAAATCAAGAACTGCGTGGAATTTAAACTATTCTGAATATTTAAAATTATAATTTTTCAGATATATAAAATTGAAAACAAGAATTTCTGTAAGCCTTTTATGATATACTTTTGCATGGGCATTATATTACATCAGGAATAAATTATAAATTTTATTTGCAGATTATGTATAGTTTTTACAGTCATGGGGAAAATATCTAGTTTATAAATTTTTAATGGGATTATATTTTAAAAAGTTTAAAGATTGATACTTTATTGTTAAGTTTGACTAATAAGATAAAAAAATGATACTGAAAAAATCAAGTTGCTATATGCTCTCGCAGTCCCGAAAATCTTTGATAAGTATTTCAGTTTTAACGGCAAAATATGTAACAACTAAAGCGGGCATTCAGATAAATCATTATAAGGAAGCAACATTAGTAGAATAAATAAATAAAATTTGATTCAGTTTTTCAATTTGCTCTAATTATTACAGAAGCTATCATATTCCTAATGGATTATGGTTACATATCTTCAACTCAACAATGCACAATACCTATACAGAATCTAAAATACCCATTCTTTAGCTACAGACAGGTACATTCATTATTAGAAAGGCTAGGGCAAGTACAGTTGTTCTGAGTAAAACGTTTAAAAATATTTTAGGCTTAATTTATTGATTCAAATTGTTCGATAATGAAAAAGTGTCCCAGAATTTTCTTAATATAATTTTGAACTACTTTTACTCAAAAATGCGCTCCAAGATGATTAATAATCGAGTCATATAAACTTGTAGTTCGTTAAATGGCACTAAGATGTTCTATTAGGTCGAAGGAGAGAGAGAATGCCTCTTATAGGATTTCCTTTTCTACAGTTAGGAAGTACATCCGTTTCTTGCCGTGCCCACAGAGTCAGTTATATAAAGCCACAGTTTAAAAAAACAGTTTTAGCTATCTGCATGATTTTGTCTGTGTACAATTTTTCATTCGGTTATTCCATGAAATGTCTGTCCTTACGATTGCCAGACATTAAAAATGTGTCTCAGTGTTAATTCAGTATATGAACAAATTTTACGGTTAATATAAGTTCTAATTTCACAATCAATTTTCGTACCTCTAAAATGAGATGTTACAATAACCGTTTTTGTCACTGCTCTAACTCGTAAATTTCGCATAGTTGAAGATTCTTTTTAAAGGGCAGATCTCTCAGTTTATATTTTGCAATTGCATTAAAACAGATGGTAAAATTTTTTTGGTTGGAAGTTTTCTCATTGTGCGATCTTGCCTTCTAAGCCAATTGATCCGCTATCGCATTGCCTTCAATTCCCACATGTGCAGGCCTTCACTGCATGACACAGATATTTCCCAAACTTTCTCTATGACGGCTCTTCCTCATAATTCACATCATAACTATATGAAATTTAACATAATTAAGAAATTTCCATCGGGAGCCTTAAGGCGACATCCCGTCTCTAGCTTACGGAGGGAGAAATATCACCTTTCTTCTCGCCGTCTCTACTAGAACTGAAACTTGAGAGGATGAGTGAGAAAGGAATAATGTCAAGAGGAACATTCTGATTGTATATATCTGAGAAATATTGAGTTTTCAAGAATTAAGGAAACCTTTCGATCCAATTACCATAAAAACATTTAACTTGCTTTCATTCTGAATAATTTTTATTTCGTTGCAGGTTCCTACAAATTAAGGCTGTAGCAAGTGTAGTTGCTGAGGTGGAAATATTCGCGAAAGTTAAGTCATAAAATTAATTTTGATTAAAAAATTAAAGTCAATGAGAATACATCTATGGTATATATGACATCGCTCGAGCTGAAAACCCTCAAGTTCGTTTAATATGCTTAAGCTGGAGGGTAATAATTAACAATTTAGTTTTAAAAGTTAAAATTAATTTGGGACTTCTCTTATTTACAGGTGTATATACATTTTCAGAAATAAAGAATGAACTCAACGAATGAGACCGTGGTATCCCATATTGGTTTGATACTGCTAAGGCAGACTACAAGTTAAACAGGAGGACGTAACGTTATAAATATCGTTACAAATTAGATTCTGTACAATTGTGAGTTGTCTAATCAATAAAATTAAATTACAATTGGACATCTAATAAAGCGTTTAATCACATAACTTTACTAACTGGAATCGTACATTATAGCACAAATTTCTCAGGATAAGTATACATACCTTCTGGAATATCATCACCATCTATTGAAGTTGTAGCAATAGTACTAGCAGTTACTGAAGTAATTTCTTTTACGTCTATATCAAATTCTTCAACAGAAAATGGGTTTCCTAATATTCTATCATTTGCCAAACTTCCAATTTCAACTTCAATCAATTTTTTTACTGAATGTTTGAAAAAGATGGCTGCACTGTTTCTCAATGGATCACTCATCCAACTTAATAAGCGTAACCCATCTATCCAAACATTCATATCTTTTATATCTTGCATCTTTAATTCTTCTAATAGAGCCTCTTTACCGGTAGTGGCATTTAAAGAGAAGGCTAATGAAATATCTGCAGATGAAGAATTGCCTCTGACAAATATAACTGGACCCATATTCATGACCTTAACCGATCCAGTGAAATTGAAAAACATTGCTCCAGTTTGGAGATTCGCACTCAGTTTATATCTACCATTTTCAAATGACAAAGAACATGGTGAAATACGTCGAAGGCTACTAACTCCACTAATGTATCCTTCAGATAATTTAGCTTCTCCTTTGAAATCGACAAAAACTACTTTTTTCTGGAATGAAATTATACTATCATTCATATTATAAGGATCTAAGATATCTCCGCGATCAGTCAATATACTTTTTATAAGAGTATCAACATATTCGTTACAACTCTCGATTGCCTCTATGTAACCACCTGGAAGATAAATAAATAAAGTAAGTGTAAAAAGAATTTAAACAAAAAGCATGAAAATGTACAAATAAAAATTTACTAATGTGTTTTTATACGAGTACCTATAATTGCATATTACTTCTTAGCATTTATGAAGATTTATCTTAAATCTCTGATAGTCAAAAATCATAATTCTACTCATATAATTGAAAGTTATTCTCTGAAAAAGAAATATTAATAGTAAATAAGCATGAAATTTTAATATAATGCAATGCATTATTATTTTAACTTGTAGAGTAGTTAATAATAAACGAGGAAGATAGACACTGATGATATTTACTCTTGGAATGCATTGCTGTGAATAATTTTAGTTAGTGTGATGGAACATTAGATTTAAAGATTCGTTTTGTACAAGGAGCGAGACATTAAATCAAATCGGACACTACTTTATCAGTTTTGTTAGTAAGAAAATATTTTTATATTTAAAATGCTTTTATATGAAGTTGCGATTAAAAATTACTTCAAAATTTGTATTCCCAGAAAAGATTAAATGTACAGTCTCCAGAATAAAAAATGAGACATCCTTAAATACTTTCATAATTCTCATCGCATTTGGATGAAATTTTTGTCAAAATTATTGTTTTAAAAGGAACTAAATTATATTAATTGGTTAATTAGCTAACATTGCCTTGTCTGTCTTTCATCATTAAACTCCACAGACATCTTAAAATCTAATTAAATAGTCAATAAGTTCACAAATTCAATTAAAGAGATCAGAAAAAAGACAATACAGTTTATTTAACTATCTACACAGAATACGTACTCTCTCTCCAATCTGTCTTAACTCGCTTAAATCCTATCTTATAATTAAACAATGAAGTCTTAACTTACAAACTCACTAGCACCGAGTGCTACGTTTCTTGAATACGGCAGGTTAGACACCTGTTACTCTAACCAAGAGTCACTTCTAACCAATTTTTTTTTACCAGTGATTAATTACAATAATTCAACCAATCTATAAACACCTATCAGCCGATCGTTATCATTCGTCTTCCTTATATTTCCTTTTCTTTCTATTTTGCTTTTATTACAACCCTAATTCAATTCATTACACTTCTTATCTTCATCTAATTTATCTAATCATGTTTCATTTGGTTGGTAAGAAGTCGTAATTTTATGCAATTCAAATTGTAAAGAAAGAGTCCGGAGGTTGTTGAAGAGAACGCTTCGAATAGCCCAACGTCACACGTTAACTTCTAAAACCGTTTTTTTTTTTCACGCATCTGTTTCTTCATCTTAAAACTAATATAATTTAAATTTAATAAAAGTCTGCTAGAAAGCTTCTAAGTTTTGGGAGCTTAAAAAAAGGATGCCCCAATGATAAATGAGTGTCTCCAACATTTAACGCTAACACATTTTCTGCCCAACACTTTTCAAAACTTTTTGCACCAAATGATAAATAACTTTTTTCCAAATCTAATAACGAAAAAAAAATATGTATAAAAATTAATGTCAGAAACATGGAATAGTAAACACAATTGTGAAAAAAGCGAATTGCAATATACTGGAATTTTTATATATTAGTATCCCTCAAGTCAGGAAACCCATAAATTCAAAATTTCTTACAATTATCTCCAACATTTCAGGAAATATTCCATTTTTAAATTACGATCGGACGTTGTAGGGTTTTAAGGGGTCGTATGCTGATTTATTAATATTAATTATCTGTCCATTTATCATGTAGTATTAAGAAACGGTAGGAACATTATGAAGTATTTGTGTGGAAGTCATCTAATATATGACTTCCTTAGATTTCCCCCGTGAATATCTCCGGAACGGAATTCAAATTTGTGAATGAAAAATTTGGAAAACAAGCTATTTAGATTATTATCTACCTAATACTATAAGAAATTAGATTCCACAATGGGAAAACTATTTTTAAAAATTAATTACATTAATTAAGGAATTCATTAGTATCCTAATTTAGAGTGTGTAGAGAGACATACTTTGCAGGTCTTGGTTAGGCATTGATATATTGTACTTAAGCCGGTAGGATCGTTACATTCAGTCGGCAGGATGAGTGATCCTGGTGGAAACCTGAAATTAAGGTTTTTAAAATACGGGAGAGAGAGACTGTGCAGAGCAATTTTCTGTAAATAATTAAAATTTACTTCCGCTTTCTACTTATCCCGTTTGAAGGCCGCAGTAGATGATCCGTCTCCCGATTGAGGTAAGGACTTTGAAGCCTCGCAGATGATGCCGCCAGAATTTTGATGACCCTACCCTTGCAGTCAAAATAATTACAAAAACATCGATAAAAAAAAACCCCGCATGGATTCAATCATCACTCCAGGAAATTTTTGGGATTGTTACATATATATATATGGGGGGGATTGAAATTCGTGCCGGAATCATAATTAATTGGAGTTCTAGTGAAGGAGAGCCGAATGAGCAATAATTGACCGTCAAGAAAATATCACTCTTGGAGTACAGGTAAATTTTTTATTCTACAACTCTATTAACTCAGCTAGCTGCGGGAGCATCAAAACCTATTCTGATCTGATACAGACAGGTTGCAAAAACTATTGCAGCGTCACCATACATTCCAAAATATTCTACAGACCGTGATTGGGTGGCCACACAAGATCTCCGAAATCTTGTAAGTGGTGAACGTATCGACACATATTCTCAATCCCATATAAAACTGTACTTACTTGTATATATTTCAGTAACATTTCCAGTCATTCATAATCGTCAATAAATATATAATTTAATTCCATTGAAGAGATTATGAAAGTCAACCTATTCCACCCACAACCTGGGAGCTCGGGGTCGTAAAAATTCACAATTTAAAGGTATCGAGCTTCTTCTATTATTAGAGTGTGTAAGAACAATTGAAAAAAAAATTATCTTAAACTAATTGCCAACGAACTCGGTGAGACTGTTCCAGGGAATGCAAAAATTTTAGAGATCACACAATTAATTGAAAATTCAAATCTATTCGAATAGAACCAGGAGTTTGTTTGTGGTGTTTTCAAATCGATAGCGGAGGATCGTACGACCAAATAAGATCATGAATAATCTAGTTTAAAGATTGAAAAAAATTAAACTGTCTCAACTCGAAGAGTTCGATCTAGAAAAATTAAAATAGCAGTCATTGTTTCGTGAATGAACAAATGCGCAGCTTAGTGTTGAGATTTTAATAAAAGGTATCACAGAACACTTACTATTGGTAATTCTACTCAATCAGAAGCGTTGTATTTGTTTATTTTATTTCTATAGAAAAGCGTTTTATGCGAAAGGAGTTCCGGTAGATTTGTAGGTGGAGATGCTAACTTGCCACGGGTTAAAGCTAACAATATTATTTTTGTATGCTATTGAGGAAGAAAAGTCGAATTATAAGAAACTAAGAGTTATTTTTAGCCGAATTTCTACCAATGCATCAACTCTGTTTGAATAAATGTTAAAATGGACAAAATTTGCAAAGTGCGCAAAATTTGTATCCGGACTGCCTTCAAAAACCTCTCAAAAATAATCTCCCACAAAAGATCTATCTTCATCTCTGAAGACTATTGCAGAAATGAAGAAATTCAGCGTTTACAAATCACAATAGGAGTAGTAAAATCTAACAGCCAACCTGAATAAATACATAGAACCCTCATTCCAGTGCGTGTAAAACTGTTAATAGACGAGCAGGCGAGGTGGTGCAAGTTCGTTCCGGGCAATCAACAAATCATTAACAGCACCGTTAGCAGATCCACCAAATTTATTCCTTTTCAGTTGATGACAGGCGGGAAGATGAGGAACAAGGTGAACCAAAGACGAAGAATTCCTGCACTGTATAATCCAGGAGAAATATACAATATGCAAATAGGCTAAAACGTACATCTTAAAAGTGCAAAAGGAGAATCGACGCCAATACAATTGACGTAGTAGAACTGCTTTGCTCTACAAAATCGACAATTTAGTGGCGATAAAAAGAACTCATTTAGAAAGAGGTCTAAAGCTAAAGCTCAAGTTCTTATGACCTTTCAAAATGGTCGAGATAAAGCCATTTGATCACTACGACGTAGAAATAGTAGGATCACATGAAGGGCCAGAAGTAACTTCCACTTCAGCTGACCCCATGAAACCCAGGGCTGATAGAGTTGTAACCTGAAATCTATACATTTCCTTTTATCAACGACATCTCCTTTTTATATTTATCCCCTCCTTTTCAAATCCCCCCTCCTTTAGTATGTTTTAGTGTCCGGAGGACCTCACATATCAATGCCCGAACGTTGCGTGAATTGATTCACATTTTCCCTACCAAAAGGCAACGCCTTCTATCCTAACATTACCAGAATCGCAGATCGCAAAGTAGATTGAATTGAATTGGATGGGTAACTCTCATGCAAGAACACGTAGAATTGGAGCGTTCACAAAAGAAAGCGATGGTTGCAGACATTTTCACATGAGGTGCCAAATGAGGTTTATGTGGGAAAGACCTGGCTACATATCTGGCCAAGCAAGGGTGAAGATAGTACATAGCAAAGTTTACCCTATCCCACAGGGCATTATCTTGTTGAAAAATAAGTCGGGGTGGTACAAAGAGAACAGCAACGCAAAAAGTCGAAGAATTTCGACTACGTATTGTTGTATTGCAAATGTGCTCCTACTGTCTAAAAAAGAAAGAGGTCGATCTACCAAAGAAATGGTATTCTAGATACATAACATGTTTTTAAGGCGTGCAATATCAAGGGAACCATCTACAGGGTGCTGCGAAACTCATGGGCAAAAATTTAAAGGTTGATATAAAACATCTAACAAGCAGTTTTCACCATACAATGCATTGGCGGAGAGCATGCGGTGAACCACTAAAACCGTTGTTGTCACATGAAAGAACGAAACACTAAAGGGATAGATGAGGTACTAAATAATTTCATTGACAGTCCCAAATATGTACACTGAAACACTTCTGATACGCATGAAGACGTGTATCATAAGGATTGCTAGATGCTCACACATGAAGGCTGTACGTATTTGAAACGTGTACGTGTTGATTTTCGCAATCACGGATCACTTGAAGTCTTACAAGACCATAACAGTCGTAAAATAAAACAGAACATACATTTATTACAAACTAAAAACAATTATTTGCTTTTTAATTTTCAAATTCTAGGTGAACACTTTCTTTGAGTTCACGGAGCAGCAGAGTTCCGAAGAATACCGGTAAAGAACCAATGATCTCTCTAATCCCTTCATGGAATTTCAGAAACATACTTCAAAAACTCTAAAAAGTGTTTTGTAAGCAAAATTTTCATATTAATATAAGAATTCCGAGATATTTTATATTTGTATTGATTTAAATTAAATGATAAAAAATTGAATTTAAAAAATGCATTTTAAAGATAAAACACACACACGTTTTAGGCTGATTGAAAATTAATTTTAAACGTGCTTTGTAAATTATAGAGACATGAAGTAACTGAAGTTTGCTTGCTAATGTTCTTAATTACACTTTATTATATGACATCACTGTATATTCAAATAAGTATTTTGTTCTTAATAATTGTTCTCCAAAATTTTGTAATGGCATTAGAAAAATATTTCAACATATTTAAAGGAAAATTTAGTACTGAGGTAAAATTATCCAAATTTCTCTAAAACAACTTAAATATTCTTGCTCATTGGATTAAGAAATTTTTTTATAAAATTTTCTTTAATTCTAAAGAAGGACAACGTTAAAATTAAGTTAGTAACTCTAGTATGTAAATTTTGCAATTCGCATTATTATGAATTATATTAGTGTCTTACAGAATATTGTACTTTATTTAAAAAAAAGTATATATGATTTTTAGTTTTGGAACTCAAAATTGAAGAAATTAGATTTGATTTAATATTCTTTAAACTGCCAGTTGCGGAAAGATCCTATTTATGGTAGTACTGTAATTGAATTCTATATCTTAATTGTAATAACATTCAATAAAAAATTTGCACAAGTTTTTCGAGTTTAGTTTTATGCAATATAATCTAGCTACAACGATATCCTCTATATGATGATTCTCTCTATTACCATATTTTTTCAAAGTCCTAGCTTAATTTCCTTCAGATTAATGTAAAGTAGTTATCTTTATTACGATATTCTTTACAACGATAATTTTCTCTACAACGACGGTAATATTTTCCTTTCCATCACTATAATTCTCTCTATTACGAAATATTTTTTTTCCCAAGATCCAACTGATGTGTACGAATCAAATGCTATACAAAGAAAGTCTAGATAAGATGCAGATGGACCGTTAGTTTGGATTCTCAAGTTATACTCTGTGTCGAAAATTTTCATTGAAGTTTTGCATTGCTCTTGCTGATGTAACTAGTCTTTGATGATATGATAAAAAAAAAAAAAAAAAAAAAAGAAAGATTGACACGCATTTCTGCGTGCCTAGTTACATCTCGAGACGATAATATGATGTACTTTGATAACGAGAAAGTGAATTTCTTGTTAGGGGGAAATAGAGTTGATATTTCCTGGCAAACACAACGTTGCACCTTATTTTTATCCCCCTCTTCTAAAAATGGTCTAAGATTCCTTTCACCGGAAGTGATAGATAAAACCTCGAAGTGTCTGGAAGTAAACTTTGTGTACGCTCTTTTGTCTACACTTGAGTATCATAAAAATATTTCAACTCCGATAATTTTTGTCTATTACGGTAATTCGAATCGGGAATTACTCCCGTACTGTGCAAGAAGATTTTCATTAATTTATTTGTGAGTTTTGCTTATTTTGAAGTTAATTTAATGAAATACGATAAAAATGACTCCAAGGAAACAAATATCCATCGAAAACGTTATACAAGATATTGATAGAGGTATAAAAAAAATCTGACATTTGCAAAAAAAAAAAAAAAAAAAAAAAAAAAAAAAAAAAAAAA
>BMAW01081776.1:317317-343878 GCA_019974015.1 Nephila pilipes | reverse complement strand
TTTTTTTTTTTTTATTTATACTATCTAATACATTTTTAGAGAATATTTTGGGTTTCATTTATTTATATATTAAAAATTTATTACTTAAATATGCGATAAACTTTATAATAACTTTGCGATAAACATGCGATAAACTTTGGAATTGTACAAATTACTCAACACTGTAAACATGTTAATCTTCCTCCATTTAAAATAAATTATTTGCGTGAACACTAGGGAGTGTTGAATGACAGAAGAGCACACCTGATGACGCCACTGGATATGAAGAACAAAATTCGTTTCGTTCCAGTATTGATTCCCTCTATAACGATAATTCTTTTTAGAACGATATATTATTTTGACCCCCAAAATATCGTTATAGAGGATTTCACTGAATATCAAAGTCTCTCTTACAAACTTAAGACTGCAACAGAAAAAAATATATATTTATTAGACATTTATCATGTTATGTAATAAAAATAGAAAAATATTTATGTAGTAAAGAAATAAAATTCTTAAAGAAAAATTAAAACATTTTCTAATTGTTTGAAAATACTTTAAAAGTTACAGAGTTTTTCATTTACCATTAATCACAAAATAATATTATCATAGTAAAAGTAACTGTTTTATTTTAATTTTGGGCAGCTTTTTTTTAAAGCTATTTCTTTTTATAACAAGTAATCAATGATTATACTATAAAACTGAATAACAATTCAAATATATCTGTAGCTAGCAAATATTTTGTTAAATTTTGAAAATTTCAAAATGATTTACTTTCGAATTTTATGAGCGACTATAATAATTTATTCAACATGAATGAAAAAAAAATGTTTCATGGCAAAAATGCTAAATTATAATGCTAATCGAAAACACTTTTGGAAGATTATGGTGCATTGAAGCTCACACTATACACACAAACATTGTTACGAACCTGAGGTGTCGCTTCCCTGCACTATCACTCATATAAAAGAGGAAGCCCATTCACATGAATTGCTTCTCTCCTATTATCTACAATTTTTGAGATAATATCTAAAAAATCTGTTTCCTGAGACTTTACATTAGTTTTAATCAGACTGAAATAAGAAGGATAAAACGATAAATCCAATTTAAAATATGGGTTGAATTTTTTCGAAAAATAATAGTCATCTATATATCTGAACAAAGTGAACTTATTGTTGTTTATAAAATTTTATTCATAAAAATGTAGTAAATATTTACAAGATTGTTACAAGCTGGTCCATCCTGTGGTACCCCTTTAGTTAGTTTATAGTTCTTATCATTATAAAAAATATGAGTTTCTTAAAAAATTTACAGCATAATAACTTTAAAATAGAGGTAATAAACTTATATGATTAATAAAAAATTTACGTACGTTGTACGATTGGATTAGTACGTTGTACGAAGAATTTTACATCGGATTTGAAAGAAAAAAGGGGTACGTACTGTTTATTTTTATATTTGAAGATGAAAACTCTAAATAATATTAATTAAATAAACATTACATTGAGGAATTGTAGAGTAGGAAAAATAAGAAAATTACATAAATTTATTTTTGATTTTGACGGAGATCGCTTGGATCGAAAGAGATAAGAAGTTTTCCTAGTTTTGGTTTTCAAACCGAAAGTGATGAATTTAAAAATGAATTACAAAATTTGAATAATTCTTTTTCGCTCAACGAGTTTATTACTGCATGCGATTTATTAAGCATTCTATTTGATGGCACGAAACAGAAAGTTGCAAGCAGAATTCTATTTCTACTCTGAGACCTTGAAGTGTTAGAGGAGAGCAGTGACGAAGTAGTTGCAGAATCAGACACAGTGGATCTAAATCCATCTCATAATTCAGGAGAAAAGAAAAACAAAAACGATTCGTCCATGCATTGGGAAAGTAGAGATGATTTCTTTATGCAGTGCAATATAAATAACGTTAATGATCCTCACAAAGATCATTATAGAAGTAATATAAACAAAAGCTCTGCTATTCATAACATTGGTGTTAATTATTCTGATATTGAAAGTACCATTTCTAAATTTTGTAGAATCGTATGAAAATATCATAAATTAGATAGATCACTTTGAGAATATTTCTGAATTGTTTAGTTTGTCAAATTTACAAAAATTTATCTTTGCTAAAAGATCTCTAGGAGGAACTGCTGCATTATTTGTTCATACAGAACTGGAAATTAATTCCTGGTGAAAAGTGAAACAAGCTTTGATTGATGAATTTTCATTCGAGATAAATTCAGCTAATTTGCATAAACTTTTGAGCAGAAGAAAAATGAGGGATTCTGAATCAGCTCCAGAATATCTTCTAAAAATTAAAGAAATATGCAGTTGCAGGTAAACAGAAGATTCAGCTTTGATGCATTATGTAATAAAAGGGATTAATGACAAGCAAGAAAATAAAACAATGTAAGGATTGTACGGATGTAAGGATTTATCAAAATTTAAAGAAAAAACTCAAAGTGTATGAAATAATAAAGAGTGATTCTGCAAAAAGTAAAGATGCTTTCGATAAAATAAAATCAAAATATGATCATAACTACAGATTTAATACTTTCTATTGATTAAAACGTAAATTTGAATATAGTGATAGATTTAATTCTAAAACCGAAAGTGTGAATAAAGCGAAATTTAGTGATGGTACTGAAATAATGAAATATAACGATTTTGAAAGTCGTAAGAATAAAATATGTTTTAACTATGGGGATCCAAACCACATATCACGATTTTGAATTCAAAAGGATAAGGGACTTACATGTTTTAGATGTGGAGCCTTTGACCATAAAGCTTCAGAATGCTCTAAAGAAAATTTGAAACCAGAAGTAGCTTATTTAGATGTTTTGTTCCAACCAAAACTTAACAATAAAGTAATGATTAATGATTTAAGTGTTAATTCCTTTACTGATACCGGAAGCTACATTGCTTCGTAAATGAGTGTTTGATAAATTAAATGTGAAGCCATTGATTAAATGTGAAGAAATTGTCTCCATTGAACTCTACCTTAAGTGGATTTGGTAAATGCAGAATAAAACCATTGAGATGTTTTAATGGGAACATTCAGATTGATTATTTTAATTGTAAATCAGATATATTTATATTGTAGAAAATAATGTTGTGTCTTATGATGTGATCGTTGGACTTAATGTTCTAATGCTAGGTGAATCGCTAATTAATGAAAATGGAATTACTGTCAAAGATAAATTTCAGTGTTTAGAGGAAATTAACACATTATCCGTGCTACCAATTGAGGTAATCTCTAACGAAGTTGAAATGAATATTGAACTTGAAGTTCCAAATATTTTTAAAGATAATGTACAGCAATTGATTTCGAATTACATACTGCACAAAACTAAAATCAGTGTACCGCACCCAGATGAAAATTCTGATTTAATCAAAATAACTGGTACAAAGGAAGGTATTGAGAAAGATAAAGCCCGCCATGAAATTCAATTAATATCTGATGAACAGAGTAACTTGGCATTCAAACGTCTGTTAATCCTAAAATGTATCATCCTTTCATCTTTGAACCTCTAAATGAAACCATTAATCAAATAATTGGGGAAACTAAGGCTAGAATTAATACTCCTCCTGCAACTGTTATGAAGGATGAGCATACTGTTGCTGAAGAAAAAGAAGATGTAGCTAATGTGCAAATGCTAGAATTCAAAATATCTATGAAGAACGAAAACGAAATTGTTAAAGTATTTCTGTTGAAGTTCCTAAGAATCAGCAAAAGTACATTATTGGACCACTTGAACAAACGATCCAAGAAATTTTGCAGGTACTAGTATATCTGTTGAAATGCTTTTACCATATGTGCAATCGGATTCTATAAATTTAAGGGGCGAACAAGCTAAATTAGGTCCTGCTTTGATTTTAGTTTATTCTAAGGATAATAGTGTTAAAATTGAGCATATGAATGTAACCTAGTTGGTTGCGCAAGTATGTAATTGGCGAGAAAAGGGCAAATATTAAGCACATGACCCAGGATCTTTCAAAAGTCCAAGTCTATTTTACTGATGAAAGCATTAAAGTTGAAGGTTATCCAGAAGAAGTTTATGAAGCCTGTAAAAGATTAAAAGAAATGATTGATAACTTACGAAAACAAGTTGCATTTGAAGAAGTCAAAGCAAACCCTGCCTTTCATCGCCATATAATTGGAAAGAATGGTTCAAATATTAAAAATTAAAAGAAGATACCAAACTTCTAATTAACATTCCCTCTAATAACGAAAATGATGTTGTTGGTATTGAAGGAACTCCTGAAGGTGATGCTCAAGTTAAAAGATTGCTTTGGGAAATGGTTCATAAAATGGAAAATGAAATTTCTAAGGATCTTATCATAGAGTAACGCTTCCATTAAAATATCATTGGTGCTAAAAGTGAAAAAATAAGAGAAATCGGATATTAATTTAACCAAGTAAATATAACCTTTCCTGTACCTGGTTTAAAAAATGATAAAGAACTATCAGAGAACCAAAATAAGATGTTGATGCTTGTTGTAAGTATTTTCATTGTATGAATGAAGAAATGAAACTTACTAATTTCAGTGTTTAAGTACCAATTTACAAACAGAACCACAAATTTATCATCGGAAAAGGTGAAGCAAATATTAAGAAGATTAGGGATGAAACAGACACCAAAATAGACCTACCAGTTGAAGAGGTAGAATCTGATGTTATTACAATTTGTGGACTAAAAGAAGATGTCATGAAAGCAAGGAAGCGTCTTCTTGAAATTTCAAATGAGAAACAACTTGTTGGGCACAATGCTGAAATGAGAGCAAATCCTGAACAACATAAATTTTTGATTGGTAAAAATGGAGCTAGTATTAAAAAAATTCATGACAAGACAAGACCAAGAATTGTTTTCCCAAATAAAAATGATAGTGATAAAAATACAATTACCATCATTGGTAGAAAAGAAGAAGTTGAGCAGCTAAGAATGAACTAAACAGCTTTATTGCTCAATTGAAAGTTATAGAATGAAAAACTACTAAAATTGGCTCTAATAGTAATAAGGTAGTTTTGAAAGGGGCTAAAGATTTTCTTGAACCAGCTAAGAAACGTTTGTATGAAATAGTAGAGGATTTTGAAGCGAAGGTGACAGTTAAATGTATTATTCCTCAAGAACATCAACCTACTGTCTTAGGTACTAGAGGCTCTAAGGTGCAAAATGTTCAACGACAGTTTAATGTTATTATTAAGTTTCTTGATCGTAAAAAACCTGAAGATGCTGATAAAGTGACGATGAATGGAGATGTTCATGCTGATGGTCTTGAAAATGAATTTCAAACCAATTTTGAAACTCAAAAAGACGAATTGAAAAAAACATGCCAAACAGCAGATCTTCAAGATTAGGACGAAAACCAGAAGACGTATAACTTAAGAAGACGGGAACCAAAATCTTATAGAGTTGGAGATCTTGTTGCCATCAAAAGAATTCAGTTTGGACCACACCTAAAACTAAAGACGAAGTATCTAGGACCCTACAGGATCACTAGACTAAAAGGAGGAAATATTTATGACGTTATCAAAGAGGGAGGCCACGAAGGATCTAACTGTACGACGTCATGTGCTGAATACCTGAAAACATGGAGCACGACGCCTGAACTCTTTTTTCATATTTTTTTTTTCAAAACTTTGTAATGTTTCGATCTTTTGTTGTTTTGTTTCTTTGTGTATTTGCAGTGTCGTCTGGAGGACCAGCCGAATTCAGGAGGGCCGAGTTCTGTGGTGCCCGATAGGCGTTCTAGGCCCACTAGCGCCACCTGTGGAAGCAGACGAAGCAGCCAGTAAGTTTCCAGACAGGCAAGAGACGGAAGAGACCAAGAAAGAAGACGAAAGACTTTAACATTATTTTTAGACGCATTGTGATAACATTAATGATATTAACTTTCATGATTGATTTTGATTATTGATATTAATTTTGTAAATATTTTTCTCTTATATTAATTAAATAGTTTAGTTCAATAAACGTATTTAATTGTCGTCGGCCATCCGCGAAATTACACGCGCACACACACATATATCTCTGTGTGTGTGTGTGTACAAACATACGAATCTGTTATCTGTTACTACAAATTATCAAATACATAAATTTCAACCTCATATGAACTGTTTTCCATGTTCGTCAAAACAAGTAATATTCTTGAATTATTATATCGTGTAAAAAAAGGAATTATTTAATTATTTACCACTGCGAGCGTAAGCAACTTGGAAGAAAACAGCACTGATAAATACAAAAAAAATGTCCCACTTCATTATTTGTGTATCTTCTTAACCTATAGAGAATGAAGAAAAGATGTAATCAAAGTACAGTATATTAAAATACTAATCACAGTCAAGCACGGATTCTATTAATATACATGTTGAAGCTAAATATGAAAAATTCAGATTATTATAGAACGCATTAAAGAAGATAACTAGATTTTCATTTTCATTCAATATATAGATTTTCATTCAATAACTATATAATTTTCCACTTTTGTCCATTCAAAAAAAATTTGGTATTCTAACTTTTCGAAAAAAATTTCCACTTTCATATTTTTTTTTATTTTCGTGCTTTTGATTTTATATATATATATATGTAATTATTGCACTGTAGATTTATTCATCAACATGTATACAAATTCATATTAAATTAAAAATTATAGCTGTAATGAATAACAAAAATTAAAATTAATTATTATTAAAACTAATAAAATTGCAATTATTACAAAATTAAGAAAGCATATTGCAAACTCAAAACTTAAAAAAACACACACACATTAAATTCGAAAATAAATTATTTAAAAAATTCAAAGTAATGTAATGCAATAAGTCTTTGAATTGCTAAAAAAATAATATTAAAAATATTCGAGAATACATATTAAACATGTAAATAACTACAAAAATAAGAGTAATTGCTTAAAAAATTACAAAAACTCATAATATCAAATACCTTACCATTATGTATACAGCAATACACATGAAAAACAGAATTAAGAAAATGGACACAATATAATTCTAAAGGCTGTCTCAAGCTCGGGGCTGAGTAATAGCCTATTTACACTAGTAATTATGGATCCAACATTCCTACTTCAGCAAATTACTCTATAACAAAAGGGTAAAAAACCAAATACTAATAAAACTCCTCGTTATATATATATATGGGTTTTGTGAATGATGAGGTCTTCTGAGAATATAAATAATGAAACGTAATTATTCACAAAGGACAATTTAATGTATATAATTGTACAAATAACAAATACAATTACAAGCCCTACAAAATTTTTACCAATACTCTTGCGCTCCAAATATATCTAATTCCTGTGAAAGACCAACTCTCTCCTATAGTTCATCAGCACTCTTGTGCTTAAGACTCCTCCTCACTTTCGTCGATGACTTCCACCAATCTCTCCTTAAAAATTGTCCAATTCCTTCTGGCTTCCCAAGTGACCTCTCGCTTCTTCTGTACTCTCTGTGTCCATCCTGCATACTCTTCTAGCTGCGTCTCCCTTCTGTTCCCCGCCAACACCGTCTCCTGAGGTATAGCGCCGCCAAGTGAGTGTACCGACTGAAAAATTAAAATCTAAGTCGACAAATTAGCATATCAGGGGAACGAAGAGGCATAGCGGATTGAAAAACCAATCAGGAGATTAACTAGGGTGAGGTAGGTAGCACATGAGTGTGTGTGTGTGCAGATATGCAACTAGACGTAATACGAGAATGTCGGAGCTGGATAAAGCAAGACGGCGGTGTAAATTTGGCATTTCATGGAAAGCGATTGCACGGTGTATGTCAGTTTAAACGACGTCAAGTTGCTGCCTCAATGTGAAATGTCGAACAATCAATCTGTCTGACGATATGATTTTACCACAGGTCGAATCATTGGAAAGATAGAAGAAGTTCGAAATGTGGCTGCAGAGTTCGGCATTGCTCACAGCATCGTTTCACGACTTTGGAGAGAATTTCAAACTACAGGAATATCTGTCCGACGGTTTAGCAGTGATCGTCCACAAGCAATCATACCAGCGGACGACTGGTATATTGTTCTACAAGCCAGAAGGAATAGGCAGCATACAGAGGGAAAAACCTCTGGACAAATGGCACAGGTGATTGGACGACCGATATCACGTTTTAGGGAGGTCAGGAGGCTGCACAGTGTTTGTTTGTTTGCTCGACGACCTGTACGGTGAGTATCTTTAACGCCTGCTCATCGGAGAAAGCATTTTCTGTGGTTCTTGGAACAGAATTGGACATATAATCAATGAGGTCGAGAGCTCTCTACGGATGAGAGAAGATTTAATCTGAATAGCGATTCTGGACTCATACACAGAGAGGGGGGAACCCGCGACAACCCCTCCAACATCATCGAAATAGATCTGTTTGGCGGTAGAGGTGTTCTCGTTCGGGGAGGCATCATGCTTGGTTGCCGTACCGAACATCACATCTTCGAAGGAGGTTCAGTCACCGGGGACCGCTATTCTAATGAGATTCTTCTTACGTATGTGCATCTTTTTAGAAGCGCTATGGATCCGCATTTCCTTTTCATGAAGGACAAGGAGCCAGCTCATCACACAGTAGCTGTCGAACAGCTGTTGGACATTGAGGATATCAAACGCAT
This sequence comes from Nephila pilipes, assembly GCA_019974015.1. Classification (NCBI taxonomy): domain Eukaryota; kingdom Metazoa; phylum Arthropoda; class Arachnida; order Araneae; family Nephilidae; genus Nephila; species Nephila pilipes. The sequence continues at coordinate 335,291 of BMAW01081776.1, read as the reverse complement.
GGATTGGCCGGCAAAATCTTCGGATCTAAATCCCATCGAGCATGTGTGGGATTTTCTATGGAGACCCTTGCCAGAAAGTAACGTATCACCAATAACGATTGGCGGCACAAGACGAATGGGCTGCAAAACCTCAACAACTCATTGACAATCTCCAAAGCAGCATGGCCAGATTATGTGAAACTTGCATAGCAGTCAGGAAAGATCATATCCCCTACTAAAGGCTGGATGTTTCAGGCTGGATACCTGTCACATGGATGTTTCAGCCTTCAGTCGCATTGGGCTCCATGCTAGTTTTTCAATTAAGTTCCTTTTTTATCCCTTTGATTTTTTTTTTTTTTTTTTAAGTTTTGCTTACATTACTCATTTCCTTAAATCTTGGAGCTCTTATGGTATTATTTCTGTTGATTTGGATATCTTTTGCACAACGTTATATTGAAAAAACAATCTCGTCCTTATTTTTTTGCACACCAATGTATATATATACAAACACACATAAATTTAATACACATAATGATTTATATGAGATTCTCTTGATCCCAAAATCAAGACAATTAAACAGATACAGAGTGTACAGTTAGACAAATACAGTGCTACTTCAATAGCGCGTCGGAGAGCCTGCCGATGCAATACATGATGCATCACGGTTCGGCATTGAGTTGATTAGATGCCGGATGTTATCCTGAGGCAGACGGGTCCACAGATCTTGAACAGCCATCTCCAAATCATGTACAAAGTGACACTGCGGCATCTAGCATTTCAGCTGATCCCACAAATGCTCTATAGGGGGTCAAATCGGGGGTGCGGGCTGACCATGTAAGAGTCTGAACGTCACGTAGAAAGTATTGAGCTACTTAAACAGGATGTGGATGAGCATTATCTTGCTGAAAAATTACCCCTGGACTATCATTTAGTAAAGGTCCTCCCCCCTGGAGTCGAAGAATGTCATTAACATAACGCTAACCCGTTAATGTTCCATATTCCACCATTACAGTGGACCAGCTATTATAGGCTGTGGCTCTCCAGACAATTACGCCTGCTGGGCAGACAGTGTGTTGTGCTACAGTGTTGGTTAAGTTGTACTGTTCACCTGGGCACCTCCACACCCGTACGCGGTTATTATCTGTCACCAAAACGAACCGGGGTTAATCACTTAACACCTAATTTTGCCAATCTGTGGCATTCCACGTCACTCTGACTTGGCACCACTGCAGATGGAGTCGCCGATGTTCGGTGTTAAAGGCAGTACACGAAAAGAGCGCTTATAATGCAGATTCGCTTCTGCAATACGTGTGGAAATGATTTGTAGAATGACTGGCAGCCCCACATCTGATTATACCGTGAAATTAACCACTGCAGGATCCACGAGTGCTTGCTACACGATCCTTCTATACACACGCCTCGTTGTCTTCCTGGTCGCTCCAGATCCGTTCTCCACCAGTGAGTACCATCTCCTGTCCACTGATACTACCATGTTCTGACGGCACACCTCGAATAATAGACTTGGTGAGCAACACGACACGTCGACAAACTTGTAGTTTTCATGACAATGATCAGGCCCCTCTCAAACTAACTTTACTGTGTGAAATGTCTACTCACACATCTACCTAGTATTCATCGCTTATTAAAATTCCCGTAGAGTCGGAATGGGATCATTAAATTTAGGAATATTTCACTCTACAGCTGTTTATATAAGAAGCATTTCCTGATTGCAATGTTACTGCAGAGTGTATGGTCCTGCTCATTGACACCAAACTTGAATCATTTTCATATTGGACATTATCCCCTTGAGGACCGGTACGCCGGGAATGAAGCGTGCCCCCCCCCCCCGGCCCGAGCATTTTAAGCAGTTGAGCCTAATCTTACAAAAAATTCCTATAAAATAGCATTTAATAGAATGACTGCAATTTTACAAGTTGTTTATAAATAATATATTACTACTTAATATGTATTAATATAAATACAATAACATTAACAGAGAAATTAATTAAATATACAAAATACTGGAATTTAATTATGCACACGAAAACAAATATTATACACTCGAAAAGAAACTTACAAATACTACACATTTGAAATTAAAAAAAAAAAAGGATATTAAGGAATAATAATCTGTATATAAAAAATTCCGATTTAAAAACTCTGCTGCGTATTCTGTCGGCGTCCCTTTAACTGCCACGTGTACTTTTAAAGAGCCGTGATTCACAGTTTGTTTACACCAATAAATCTATCAAATATAAAAAAAAAAAAGCAGAACAGAAACTTATACCCTTATGTGAAGGTAACAACATTATGCGAGATTAGACTGTTGAGAAAACCATTGTAATTTGGCGCCATCTAGCAGCATTTAAAAATTCAAATAAAACGTTCCGTTTCCCAATTACATTGACGCAACGCTGGGCCTATCATGTTAATCGGAGCTCTTCGCGTGGAAGAGACGCAGGGCTGGTGAGAGTAGAAACGTTGTGTCGTGTAGACTAGACGTTGGCCGCAAAGGTGTTATTTAACTACTTAGCAGTTTCGCAATTGCAGCTCGCTTCCTTTTTGGCGCGCTATTTTCACTGTTACTGAGAATGTATATCACCCCCATTGAATGCGTGTGATCTCTCAGATTCAAGTCTTAAAAATATTTAGTTGCAAAAACTAGATTGCGACGACCTTGACTTTCTCAGTATTTATCCTTCGGGTCACGTTCCACTCAGGAATGTATATATTTTTTTTTTTTTTGCAGTAGAAGCTCCCGCGTTTGTCTATTATCGAAACTCTGCACCTGTCTGATGAACGCATCTTATAACGATATCCAGCCGTACCGATTTCCAACTTGGAGTCTTTCGAATAAGAATGAGTTCCAAACAATACTTACATTTCAATAATCCCAAAGACTTAAAAATCGTGCAAAAAATTCTATTTTGGGATGGAGAAGAGGATTTAAATGGTGAAGAATTAGATAGAACTGAGGATGAACAAGGTATGTTTAGAATTATGTGAGCTTCCTTCTGACAATGAAAACGATTTTAGTGGTTCAGAACCTGAATTTTATCTTCGGATCTGAAGATGATTTCAGATCCGAAGATAACTATTTTTTAGGTAGTGATGGTTTAACAAGGTGGGCAAAATCAATGGAACATAAAAATGTTAAGTGAAAGGTACATAATATTATAACGAAATTACCTGCAGTAATAGGTACTGCAAAAGATATAAAAACTATATATTGTAGCGATACTCGTTTCATGTTAATGGCGCAAGAGCTACAATTAGATCTTCACCATAAACTTATATACATTCACCCGCCGCATCTTATTAATGATGTCTGTCGAGAGAAGAAGTCTATCTGAGAACCATATTTATTCTACAAAGCTTGTGCAGGGAAACTTGAACTGAAGCGAAGCGCATCCTCATCTTCGTATATATATATATATCGCAAAGCTGTAAATTTGAGATAAATTTTCATCTTCCTGCGGTTATCCCATCTATAGTTAATTTATATTACTCAAGAGTAAATTATAATCTTTTTATTGTTCTAGTTTTTAATACTAATATCAGTTCTTAAATAATAAAATTCTTAACATCAAATTGATAATTCAGGAGTTGAGATTAAATTCCGTAGTCTTTACTTGACTTCCGTTCTACGCGACAATATGATTCCTTGAATTGTTTTTCCACAGATGATTTACTTGACATAATTGTTGCTAATACAAATAAATTCATTTTTTCAATAAAAGGAAAATTTAATCGCGCGCGAGAGAGAGATGCACGAATTAGTGATACTATCGAAATTAAAGCTTTCACTGGTTTACTGTTTTTAGCAGGTCTATTGCGAAGTGATAGAAAAATTTTAGAACTGTGGTCTACCGAAGGTAGAATTGTGGTCCGATGCGGTACATTTAATGATAAAATGACTAGATATTAGAGAAAGAAATTATATAAACAGGCACTAGTAAGAGATTAATTAACAAATAAGGAAATCCCTAGATGTCTCATAAAAATTAATTTATCAAAGCATTTGTAGATAAACAACCATCTAAAGAAAATAAAAATTATACAAAATATTCAGTTTTTCCATATAAGCAAAAATAGTGTTCTGTGTGTTATGCAACTAAGAAAATCAGAATGAGTAATATTCCTGTTCAAAATGATAATGAATATTTTGGCTTGGAGCATGCTGCTACGATGAGCAAAAAATTGTTCAATTAAAGAATCTAAAATTGAATATGATTCTGACGAATGATTAAGTTATTTTTGATGATTAAGTTATTTAAGTTATTTTTTCATCGTCTTGTACAATTTTATTTTGCTTTTCTATGTATACATATTCTTAATTTGTAATTGTATGATGTATTTTATATGATTTTTTAAATTTTTATATGTGTTATATTTTGTATTTTAACTTTTTTTCGTTTTATAAATGTAACTGAAGTTTTGTATATTGTATTTTGTACTTAAGAAATTTTTCAATGTACGCTGTATTTTATTGGAAGAAATAAATAAATTAAAAAAAGCTAAATTAAAGAAAGACGAGGGAAGGTCCAGGTATAGGGTAGGTGTTGCCTGGAGCTATATGCACTGCTAAAAAAATTAGGGGAGCACATGGATTTCACGAAATTACGCAAATATTTATTCTGATAGTTAACGTAAAACAAAACATCTATAGTCTGAAGTGCACCAGAAATTGGAAGAAAACTACATATGCAAATCAAAGTATGACGTCAAAAACAGAAAGAGGATATAAGTGCAGAAATCGTGATTTTGTGGAAGTGGTTGTTGTTTTGAGAAAAAATGACTTGTGTGTGTGTGTGAAAATGTCACGACAGCGTTATATTCCGGAATCCATGGCTTAGCGTATTATCGGAAGACTGGAATCCAGGCAAACACAAATAACTCTAGTGGACACCGTTGGAGTGGCAAGAAGTATTATTGCAAAACTGTGGAATTGATTCCAAGAAACAGTGCATGTTCGACGTCGGCCAGGACAAAGTCATCCACGTGCTACCACAATAAATAATGACCGATATATTTTGTTAACAGCTCGTCGAGACAGAACAGCTAATGCGACGCATATTCAAAGATAGTTTCTTTCGGCAACAAGATGAAGAGTCTCAAGCCAAACAATCCGAAATAGGCTTCATGCGGATGGTCTGTATTCTCGTAGGCCAATGGTGTGCATTCTAGTGAAAGCAAGACACAGTGCAGCTCGAAGACAGTGGGCTTCTGGACATCGAGATTGGATGTAAAATGATTAGAGTCAAACGCTGTTCATGGACGGGGCCCTATTCAGTTTTAGACTGTGATACTAGACGTGTTTTGTATGGCGAGACAGGGCCACTCGAAATAACCCTATATTCGTGCAGGAAAGATCACATTACAGATGAGATAGTTAGAGGGTATGGGCTGGAATCAGCATAGGTGGGCGTACTGACCTGCATATCATTCAGAATGGCAATTTGACGGCCCAAAGGTATGCAGACAAGATCCTGAGACCCCATGTTGTACCTTAAGCTACAGACATTGGTGATTCGTTTCTTTTAATGCAGGACAATATCACACCTCATACAGCTCGTCTTGTGGAGAACTTCCTTGAAGTTGAGACAATACAGCGCATGAAGTAGTCAGCATGTTCTACTGATCTTAATCCGATCAAGCATGTTTGGAACACACTCGGATGCCACGTTGCTACAATACCAAAGCCTCCTGTTACTGTCCAAGACTTGGGGAGATCTCACTTCGTCAAGAGGGGAACAGTATTCCCCAAAGTCTCATCAGTAATCTCATCGCATCCATGCAAGACAGGTGTGTGGCAGTCTAAACAGTTCGGGGGGACCACACACCATATTAAATATCCTGTATCATTTCCAAACAATAATATTTTTTGTCATTTACAAGTAACTAAATTGTTGCCCTGGAGCATCACACACATACCATATTACTTGATTGAGTCGAACCATATTACTTGATTCATTGTTGATCAAATGTCACTTTTAATCAACTTTGTAAAAATTATTTCGCAAGAAGCAATTGAAATACACTAATGTCAAAAAAATCTTTGATCTCAAACAAATATTTAAAAACTTAAGGTTTCATGGAGGTATAAGGTGGACACCCACGATGACTTTGAAAGAAAGGATTTGCAGACACGTCTAACATCAATAAACCATACGGAAATCGAGAATGAATGCAACATTTGCAACATAATAATTTGCCTAAAAGCAATTATCTCGTTCCTCTTTGATCTTTTATAAGGTTTTCGTTTGAAGATTGCACCCAGCACTTTTTGAAAACTAGCCCTTAGACATTTCATCACACATTAAAAGATTTAAACATCCATATAGATATTCTTGGTATGGTTGAACACAAAATATTCATTTACAGTTTATCAAATGTATGAGTTTTAACTCTCTAAAGTTTGCAACGAAAGAGAAGAAAATTCGAGCACATTTTTTTTCAAAAGCAGTATTCTAACAGCCAGGTATGACAGTATATCATTTTTAAAAATTTTCTCTTAAAAATAATTAGCATGTTTTATTTGCAAGCAACTTCTCTAATTATGATAAATATGAGAAAGGCAACACACTCGACAGAATTTTAGAATTTAATTAAGTAACGAAAGCACACACAAAATTTTCATTTTTAACTACGAATTATACATTCAATATTGTATTTTTCATGTGTTTAAAAATTCAATTGAAAATATAAAAACTTTTTTATAGGTTTTAGAAGAGAAAAACAGGAAAAAATGTAGGTATTGCTCTTTTCTGTTTTAATTTTTAAATTTCTCTTAGAGTTTTAACATTTGTATATCAATGAGATGAAAATCAATAAAAAAAGATTCAAAATATTTTCAAGCATTTCATAACTGAATACAAATAAGGAAAATTCATGGTTTGAAAAATTAAATACATCTGTAATATTTGCCTATTTTTTAGAATTATTGGAGCAAATAAACTATTGCATAACAGAGCTCATGTTTTATAAAGGTTTTTTTTTAATTAAATCTGAACAATTCGAATAAATTCAGCGCTCATTCAACTTGGCATAATATGTTATATTTTTCAACACCCTCTTCATTCAGTCATATCTTTTAATTTTGTTACAAAAGAACTGTTTTCCTTTTTCAGTTATTAGAGTATAACTTTTAAATTTTTGTTTGTACGTATGGTGTTTTGCGTAGTAATTAAAACTTTTGATAAATATTTAATTTTTCACCTCTGTTATATAAAGAAATTATCAAACAAGGATGAGTTGAATGCTGTTTCAAAATATATTGCTATCAGTTTTGAATTTCTTATTCATGCAAACTTATGAGGCAATGGTACCCTAAAAATGACAAAATATCGAAAAAAATTATATTATCTCGTTTTAATTTTAAATATATGTACAAATGTTAATATATGTACAAACTGTCATATTACAGCTATATTATTTAGCGTGTTATTTTAATTTTCTTTCACAATGTGTCAGATTATTTCATCGACCTTTAAAATTTAATTTTTATTTTGTTTTTTAATTTTTTTTTGTTTTTCACGATGATCATACACTTACAATTCCAAGACTTATTTTGTAAATTATAAAGTATCAAAATTTTTTTGGCTGTTTTGCATAATTTGTTCTATAATTATATGCAAGGAATAATGATTTTGATAAATAGTTATTTTTTTAAAAAAAATCCACAAAATTAGACATAACTCTTTTTTTTTTTACTGTTTTTCGTAGAGTCTTATAGAAAAAAAAAAAAAATCAAAACTATAAATAACATTAGTAGAATCAAACTCTTGCACAGAATTGTGAAACACATTTCTAAGAAATTAAGAAAAATATCACTTAAAAATATTAAAATTTGTTGCAGTGGGAATTTTAAAATATCGAATTATTTTGAAAAAAGAATTAAAATCTTAAGGAATTATCTATTTGAAAATGAAGCCCCCCCCCCTGGAATGCATATTTTATGTGTGTTCATATACGGTAAATATAATTTTGCTTTCTTATAATTTTAAAAAAATTGCTCAGCTCAATTTTGTAAAAAGCACCATTTGTCAATGTAATTTTTAAAGCAATTCCTAAATTTACGTAATGTAATGGAACATAAATTTAAACATAATGTATTTAGTAAAACTACAAAAAAAATTTCCTTCAGTATTCCTAATATGAGTGAATAGTTTGAATAAGTTTTTGTAGTATTCAAACAAATTATAGGTATCTACTTATGTGTAAATTATCCGCTTAAGCTTTCATGTAAAATGAATTATAACTTACAAATATATATTTTTAGTTTCATAGTCCTATTTGATAATACAAATATTGAGCTGAAATATTAAGAATTGCATATGTATCGTTTTATCTGTATTGGTAATATCTTTTTCTTTTCTTTTTGGTATCACATGAAAGAATGAAATTATACTGTTTTATATAATCATCAAAAATTTCGTCTTCTGAATCAATTACGAGTTTTTGAATTTCTTCTGTAGTGAGCCCTTTTTTTGTGTTTTAGCATTTTAAAAGCCGTTTTGATAAAATAGATTGATTTAAGGAGAGAAAAAACAACCAATGAAGAAAATCACGATGTAAGGAATGATTCGTTTTACTTATACTGACTAAGAAGAAAGGGTAAGGGAGGGATTTTTCGAGAACGGTGTACATATGAAGTTTATCTCCTTCCCAAGGCCGCAGTAGCCTAATGCTCATGGTCACGGACTCGTGGCCGGTCGTTTTCGTCGAGTCGTGGATTTGAGCCTTGATGCCACTGAAGATCCGTCGTGTAGCCGGGGCTGATGCACGTTAAATATGTCGAGGCTCAAAGTCCTTCCATTGGTGTGGAAGTTGGGAGAGAGAGGTGCCATGTCAGATGTCGTTTTCGCCATTTGACTGAGGCTCAAAATTACGACGTCCGTCGCCAATAGCCGTCGTGTTGCTTCTAGTGCAACGTTAATAAAATCAATCTCTCTCTCCCCTCTGAATACAAGAAGGGTTCATCAAGTGATTGATATTTACAAGCTTTATAACGTTTCGAAAGCTGTTAAGAGGGGAAGGAATCCCGTGGTCGATTTCCCGAAGAACACGGTCCCTTAAAGAAATATTCCTTTGGTCGCTCTCATCCTCAAAAGATTAATGAGAAGGAACAACATTTCTCCGAATTGAACGTTAAAAAATGATTATGCAAATTGTTGTTTCTGACTGATATAACTAAACATCTCAATTAACTAAACTTAGGATAGCAAGGAAAGGGTCAAACAATGGTGAACGTATCGAATATTGGAAATAATTTAACTACAAAATTAAATATATTTTCTCGTAATATTAATATTAGTACCTACAAATATTGCCTAAATGTTAAAGATCTTGCAAATGCATCGACCATTGACAAAGATGAACTTCAAACCTATGTTAATGCACTTAAGGAGGAATTTTCCAGAAAATGCAAATATTTTGAAGCTTGTATGCCTATATTTTTTTTCCTAATGAAAACAAGATTTAAAAGACTTATTAATCTCATTCAATTTTTGAGTGGATAGAAGTTGATAATTTTGAAATGGAACTTATTGAACAAACATCTCCAGAATTATGGGAAAGAAAAGATTCTTTCACATAGATATCTATGTGAACAAATCTTTTCTCATATGAGAAATATTTTGGGTCTACAAAGAAGTTGTTTAACAATGGAACATTCAGAATCATTTATCTAATTGAAAGTCAAATTATACCCTTGATATTGAGATATTAAATAAAGCAGTGCAGAAATAAAGTTTACATTAATTATTTTTTACTTAACTATATTGAAGGAATAGTTTTCTATTTTATATATTGTTTATTTTCATTTTAATACACATGTTTGAAAGATACATAATATATAATATATGTACATTTTTAATGCTTCATTTATGTTGAAGGAATAGTTATACCTTATGTTGTTTACTTTTATGTTAATAATAATTAATATATAATAAAAAACTACATCTGTATTCTTGACTTCTGTTCCCTAACTCTACATGCATTGCCGCAGGAATCGAATTGTTTCAAATATTTTCTACTATATGGCATTCTGAAACATATTGGTAGATCGATTTGGCACACCACAGCTACAAGGTTACCGACCTCTGCTATAGAACATAATATGATAAGAATCTAGTCTAAGTTCTTATGAATCAGATAATGTAGAGCTAGTTATAAAATAAGTTAATTAACTAAGTAATAATTCATTATATGGCTATAAGTTTTTGATACATTTTTTAACAATAAATTTAATTTCTAAAGTTAGAAGTGCATTCAAACTACTACAGTTAGCAGTTAAAATCTATATGAGAAATTAGTTAATCGCGAAAAAATGAAAAAAAAAAAAGAAATAGAGCTTAGGTAGAATGCTTTCAGCACTTCCAGAATTTTGAAAATAAATTAATTGCAATAATTTCATGACACATGACTTTTAATTATTTAAAGAATATGTTTCACAGAAAGTATTTAACAGGTTGAGAGAAATTGTGTAAAACAAGCTATACGTTCTACATTTTCGCGTCTCTCATAAGTGAGGCGTTTTTTTTTTTTTATTGTACAAGTTTTTTTTTTTAATTACCTTCTAATCGTTAAAAGACAAAATAAAAAAAAAAAAAAAAAAAAAAAAAGGTAATTATAAAGACCTAAATACGTAAAAAATTGAATGAACACGCGTTTTCGAATGTATGCAAGAAATGATTAATCTGTAATATTTTGGATACATTTTCCCATAATTTCAGTCACAAACCGATTGAAATGGGGGGGAAAATGTATCATCCGATCGAGTAACATGACAAAATGGAATAAAAAGTAATAAAGTAATTCAATATAATATCAAAACTTGCGTTTTCTCAATTTAAATAAGTAATTGAAATGAATTTGCATCATCTAAACTTTTGTTTTTGCATCATCTAATAGTAATAACACTAAAATGAAAATTTTCATATCACTGTAAATTTGATAATTTCAATGAAATGAATACAGATTTTGTTAAAAAAATTGAAGAACTAATAATTGCTTAAAATTTGCTCTCATTAAAGCCTACTAAGCAAAATTCCTAGATTAAAATTTTTTTTACATTTCCGATAAGAATTCATAATTATTGGTTCACATAGCACCAATACTGAATGCTTTTTAGAATTATTTATTCAATTAAATTCTACGAAATAAGTCTTTAATAATTCAAAACAAAAACTGTTTTGTATCTATTCTTAATATATTATTTATTATTCTACACATTTATTCAAATAGCATTTTAAGAAACTTAGGATTTCATTTTAAGGATATGTTTAAATATTGTATAAGTCAGACAATACACTCATACTTACCCTTTATTGATGATAAAGTAAAAGATGGAATTGTGCTTGAACCACAATAGCACATGAAATAAATTCCATACCGTGAGAATAAAAAATCTGTTCAAAAGGGAATTTAGTCTTATCGTACTAATTAATTCCTAAATAAAGATATCAACCTAATCTGTACCTTGCACAATTATCTGAAGGTTACAGATATTGGTAAAAAATAAGACTACTTATAAATATTGTTGAGAATTTTTTTTCTCGCGGTTTCTGCTTTATTCCATAAACCCCAGGTGTTTTCTAGGATCTACTGCTAAAATGAATCTTAAGAAAAGTTCCAAAACTCATTAGTGTCGCCATTTTCGTGAAATTTTCTCCACTATAATATATTTTTTTTAATTATACAATCTTAGAATTTATTCTGCATGAAATGAAAAAAAGATCTTACACAAATTTACTTTAAAGCAATGAAATGAAAGAAATGAAAAAGATACAATTTAAGAATTGTACCTCCTTCATTTTTTTTAGCCTGTAAATGTTATCTACTAAAAATATATATAGAAATATATTACAATATAAAAGATCAACAACAGATGTAATTAAATGGTGTACTGAGATATGAAGCTAGAATTAATCTGAAAAAAGAGAGATCTAAAAATTTATCCTTAAAATAACCTTTGATGACGGGCAATATTTATGTTAAATCACTTCTTGTATAAAGATGTAAATTTTAATATCATTTACGTAAGTGTACGTGTGAGTGTGGGCTATGCATTAGAGGAAAATGTTTTCGAAAAGCGCAGGCCAATCTCCGAGCTTCATTTGTTCGCATACCCCGGGACTTTCGTGATGGGTTTATTATTTATTTCTTTTGCAACATTCGGTGAAATTTAAAAACAAACAGATAAAAAGCGTAACAACCAACATTTGGATGGAGGAGTAAGAAGACGAATGGTCCGGAGATTTGAGGCAGGGCAGTCTTAAGTGCTGGTCGCAAGATATTTCAGTATAACATCTAGCCTTGAGAGCAAATGTTGACATCTGTTTAATGAGACCGGATCCTCAAAGAGAAAGCGCAAGATAGTCTAAGAGTCACGACGATTAATTAAGATCGATATTTGTCCATTACAGCGAGGTGTAACAGGTGTGCAACAGCTTCTCGACTGTCTTGTGAGCTTCATGCTGCAACAGAAATACAAATTTCAAAGGTTACCGTATCTAGAACGCTATATGAGAGAGGTCTGTTTGCAAGGCCTGCTGTTTGCGCCCCACTTCTGAGTATAAAAGAACCCGTTAAGCACGGTACAGAGAACATCGACGTCGGTGATTTGATGGTCTGGAAAAACATCATCATCACAAGAGCTCTGATCTCCATGTCTTTGAGAGAGGCTTGGTGATTTCTGTAAAGTACGAGTATAGCGATAAAATCTTGTGGAGCCCTGTGTTCACCTTTTCAAGGTGCAGTCGGTCCTGATTTTATTTTCATGGATGACAATGCATATCCTCACTCATAAGACTCAGTTGATTGACGAATTTCTGGAAAGTGAATTCATTCGTCGGATTTCCCAAACTTAAACTTTGTAAAGGAAATTTGGGATGGTCTTGGTAAGGGGGGCAATTACGGCTCGCCTTTTACTTCCCATAATCTAAAACCAGCACTGATGCAAAGGTTTTATCGAATGTCATAGGGACTTATAAATTGTTGTGAAAGTTGTAAACTGTAAGAAAGGACAATTCTCCCTATTTACTCATTTTTTGTTTCATCTTGCAACCTCTCTTTTAAACTTTCCTGGGCTGATGAGCCGCACACACGATCATGCGTGTGTACCATAATTGTAGCGTGGGATTTTTTGTATTGCAACAAATTTGCATGTATGAATAATTTGATTAAAATCTTTCCAGTAGTTTTGTAAATAATGAACCGAATGAGAAAAATTTCTTAATTTTTAATACGAATGTAATTATTGTATTCTGTGTAATTGAAATAAATTAATAAAAAATTACCTTTTATTCCAAATGCAAATATAAAGTATCAACAAATTCTGATTATTTAGGTTTGCTCAACTCCAAATGGCGCCCACATATACGCATCGCATTCATTAATGTTCACGGTTGACTACAGATGCTCAGCATCCAGGGACTTTCTAATATGAGCTCACATTCATGCCTGGAAGCTCTTTAAGGGGGAAAAAAAACAGTAATATTAAATCGTTATCCTTCAGTTACTTTGAACATTGATTGAAAAGAAACATAAGAGACATTATGTTTGAAATAATATTTACGCCAATTCCAGATTTTTGTTGTAGCGTGGAAAAATTGGTATAATTGTTACTAGCTACAGAGGATATAAATCAAGGCGTTAAGAGAATAATTAATTAACAAGATCAATACAGTTAACTAACTTCTAAAATGAATTTTCTTATTTTGAATGTTTTCCTTCCCGCAACTCTGGTTTTTGATCATTAAATTAACCTAAATTTCAAATTTCGCAAAAATTGCTAAAAAATTTCGCTCCGAGGGCTTAAAAAAAGCTCCACTAATTTTAAATTAATGTCTGAAACATTTGGCAATACAACATTTTCTACTCAATAGTTTTTAAAAAAACTTACATTGATCGACTGATAATTGTTTTCCAATTCTAAAAATGTCAAGCTGAAAAAAGAAAAGAAAAAAGATTGTTGGTTGTATGAGTTTATGACACCGAAACCTCTTGGGATATAATGTGCCAAACACAAGGTTATGACATTAAATTTCTTTTAGCTAAAAGGATTTAAAATTAATTTCATGATAGAGGATAAAACAGAATATATAAAATTAAATGATTATATGATTGGAGTAAAAGCAATATCACATTTAAAAATTTAAATGAATTTGGGGGAAAATCCCTAACCAAGTCAATTAAAGAAACTGTATAAGAATGTTTCATAATTTCATTAAAATGTTTCATACGAAGAGTATTAAAAGCAAAGCATTCGTTTAAAATGAGCCTCACAGCCAGAGAACAAACTCAATGGTTACACATTGGAGGAGCTTCCCCTAGAAAAAGGTGTTTGTGTGTCAATTTCGCGTGATCAATACGAAGACGTGTCCATATAACGTCTTGTCTTCTACATAAAAATGGGTGCCAATGTGAAATAATAGGTTTATAACATGATGTAATCTATTGTCAATTTCTAAATTCCATTGATTGTGGTCATAAGTAGCCGTTTTAATATATTTTAATACATCGTAATAAGGAATGTTGGGATTTATTTCACTAGATGCTGATTTAGCTACACTATCGATTGTCTCGTTGTCCTTTATACCAACGTGGGATGGTATCTAACAAAATAATAGTTGGATGTTTTGAGATCCTAATTTATTAAAAGTTTTTAAGGTTTCAGCAATCAGTGGGTGAGATGAATGATGAGGATGACATAAGGATTCTAATTCGCTCATGGAATCTGTGAATTGTCAAAATTCATTTTGAACCGACAAACTTCCCAACACCATATGAATAGCGGAAATCTCCACTGTAAAAACAGAACATGAAGGATGAAGTTAAAAACTACAAAGTGAATTGTCAATTAAAAAAGAAGCACCCACACGATTCGATGACTTAGAACCCTCAGTGTATAATATGTGTTTAAAATCAGAATATTGTTGAACAAAGTCATTGAAAAGTTTAATAATAATATTTTGAGCTGTATCCGCGCGATTTTTTAAAATTTTTAATGGGTTTTTGAAATTAAAACTCTGTTTGTACCAGGGTGAAAAACCCTCTGTTGCTTTCATGACAGAGATATCACATAACCCACAGCCCTCGATCAATATTTGTATTCTTCTGTGAAACGGAGGTATGGACAATTTTTTTTGCACGATATAATCTATCTATAAATAAACTTTTGTCCGAAAAAGATAAAAACTTTGATGAAGATGACAAAATTTTAATATGGTATTGAAGGGACAAAAGTTGTTCCCTTACGTCTAATGCAGGTTCAAAACAGTCATCAAAGGAATTTTATTGGATGCTGTTCGGAATGCTCCAGTGCAGTATAGTGTACGGTGTTCAGTTTACATAAAACTGATTTTCTTGCTGAATCGTACACCACACAACAATAATCTAATTTAGAACAGATGAGAGCACGATAAAGGCGCAGTAAACAAATGCGATCAGAGCCCCATGATGTATGCGCTAAAACTTTTAAAATATTCAGAGTTTTTTCACATCGTTTGTGAAGTTGAAAAAATGTGAGAGTGAAACGGAAGTTTCTTGTCGAAAATGAGTCCAAAGAATTTTATTTCGTTCTCAACATTAGTTAAAATGTTATTGCAGTAAATTTCAGGATCAGGATGAATTGTCCTTTATCTACAGAAATGCACAATAACAGTTTTTGTCAGAAGGAAGCAAAAGCCGTTTATATTTGGTCAATTTGTAATTTTATTTACAGCCTGTTGTAGTTATCTTTCTATACTATTCATTTTCCTTTCCCATGCATGAAATTTAGTTTAGTTTATATTAACGTCGCACTAGAAACAACACGAGGGCTATTGGCGACGGACCTCGTAATTTTGAACCACGATCAAGTGACGAGGACGACACCTGAGCTGGCACTCCCCTCTCCTAACATCCACACCACACCAACGGGAGGACTTTGGGCCCCGAACAGATTTAACGTGCATCAGCCCCGGCTACACGGCGGGTCTTTGGCGGCCAAGGATGCATGAAATGTGCAAGTCGTCAACATAAATAAGAGCTTTAACGGATGGCGGGATGTTCGAAATATTATTTATTTTTGTAATGGAAAGTGTGACATTTAAAACACTCACCTAAAACACTTCTTCCTGAATAAAAACATCTGATAAGGTAGATTCCACTTTTATACAGCAAAATAAATATTCTCTAAAAACTTTTGAATATAAATTGGCAGGTTACCCCTTAAGTCGTAATTGTGTAAATCTCCAAGTCCAATCTCTACTTTCAAGTGTGATCATATGCTTTCTAAATGTCGAAAAAAATAGAAACAAGAAGTTTATTTTGAACAAAGGCATCTATTACATGTGTCTCCAAAGTGACTGAATTATCCACAGTAGACCTATTTCGTCGAAAACCGATTTGGAACGGTGAAAAATTTGCATTTTTTTTTTTTGTAAGACGTACATAAGTCTGGCGTTTACCATTTTTTCGAAGATGTTACACAGACAGGTCATGAGGGCAACGGGTCGGTAATTTGAAAGATTTGTTGGATTTTTGCCAAGTTTTAAAATCGGAATGATAAAAGCATATCTCAACGGGTTTGGAAAAGTATGCTCCAGATTCTATTATGAAACTTAAAAAGATTATGTAATGAATTCTCCAACAAATATTCAGTGAGGTTATATGCGGTATTGTCTGGGCCTGGAAATGATTTATGAGTATAAGAGGCGATATGTATTAATTCATTAAAACTAAAATCATTATTATATAAGTGAAACTGTGTCTCGTATAAATTTTTTCTTTTTTTCAGCAGTAATTTTAATTTTTTAAAATTACTACCATAATTTTTAGAATTAGAAATGCGAGATAGTGATAAGGCTATTGTATTAGCTATGTCTTTTGGAGATTAAATGATCTGGTTACTGAAATCCAAAATAGGAATTTGTCTGTTAGTGTAAACTTCATTGACACGTCTGATTCTGTGCCACAATTGTTTGTTTTAATGTTTTCTATATATCTATCAAGTACTTTTTTTTTGACTTCGCCTTACAATTTTTCTAAAAATTGCTTTGTGTTTATAAAAATTGAAATTAGCTAGGGTAGGATATCTCTTAAAACATTAAATGACCTTCATAGATTTTTAGATGCGTCCCTGCAGTCGTCATTCTACCACGGTTTTGGCTATTTTCTAGTTTGTTAGAGACTATTTTAATAAACACATTTAGGCATTTTATTGATATGTTACAGATATCTCATCAATGTTTTGAGAATGGATCATTTCTTCGGATATGTTCGCAAGGAAGGAAAAGAGTGAGACCAGTTAGCCGTTTCATAAATGTATATATTGCTGTAAGAGTTTGGTTGGATGAAATTTGCACGATCCAATATAATTGGAAAGTGACCACAATTGTCAAGGTATGCATCAGTTTCAAAAGTCCAAAAAGGCAAAATTGAAGGAAAACAAATTGATAAATCTATTAAGAGAAAAATCTTTCCGGGTGAATGGAAGTACACTGCTGGCCATTAAAATTGCAACACCATGAAGGAAAGCAAATACAAAAAAGATATTTATTGTACGTAAGCAACATGGCATGAAAGCAAAATGATTAAATTTGAAAGCAAATGGGGGCTTACAGGGGTTTAAAATTGGTAGAAAATGATGCCACTCCTGGCAGCTAAATTGGCCCTTACCCGCTAAGGCATGGAGTTGAACTGGGCTTGGATGACAGAAACGGGCGATTCATTCCATGCTGCTTCAAGTCTATGCCGCGCTTCATCAACCGTATTAGCTGGAGAGAGGTGGCAGGCCAGTCTCTCAGCAAACCATGACCAGATGTTTTCAATGGGTGTAGGCAAGGGTAACAATCGAATACCCTGTGTATCGAGGAAGGTCAGAAGACGACGTGAGTAGGTAAGAAAAGCCGATTCTGCGGCAAAAGGCTGCGCAGGCTGCGCAGGCGGAGGCAGGCTGTGCAGGCGGAGGCAGGCTGCGCAGGTGGAGCAGGCGGAGCAGGCTGCGCAG
>BMAW01081776.1:239832-307456 GCA_019974015.1 Nephila pilipes | reverse complement strand
CGCCTGCAAAACAACTCAACTCGACCTCCGCCTGCGCAGCCTGCTCCACCTG
Source organism: Nephila pilipes (assembly GCA_019974015.1). Lineage (NCBI taxonomy): Eukaryota > Metazoa > Arthropoda > Arachnida > Araneae > Nephilidae > Nephila > Nephila pilipes. Next base: position 307,404 of record BMAW01081776.1, on the reverse strand, counting down.
CGCAGCCTGCCTCCGCCTGCACAGCCTGCCTCCGCCTGCGCAGCCTTTTGCCGCAGAATCGGCTTTTCTTACCTACTGACGTGCAACATGTGGTCTTGCATTATCTTGTTGGAAGAGGGCGTTTGGCAGGCCTCGAAGATAGAGCACAACTACTAGACGTAAGATGTCAAAAATGTACCAATTTACGTTCAAATTACCGTCGATTTCAACTAGAGATGTGCGTGTCGTGTACCCAACGGCTGCCCAAACCATCACACCAGGTGCAGTACCCCTATGCCGATATTGAATGTAAGCTGGCGACGAGCGGTCTCCTCGGAACCTCCAGATACGTATACGGCCATTAGAATACTGCACGCAGAACCAGGACTCGTCTAAAAAGAGCCACTCCTGTATCCAGCTTTGTCGTTCAGCGCACCAGAATCACCGTCTCTCACTGTAATACACTGTCAAGGGAAGCAGAAGTAATGGTCACCGTGTTGACAGCCTAAGCTGTTGCAAATGTCGTCGCACCATACAAGAGGATAATGGACGTGCTGCAAACATGCCCATTTCTTGACTAATGGTCAGTGATGTGGTTGTACGGTTTTGCAGGGCCGACCTCACAATATGTCTATGTTCTCCGATGTTAGCCATGGGAGGGTGTGTAGATCTTGCATGCCGTTCAGTATCACCCTCAGCAACCCATTGATTCCATATTCGCATGACAGTGAATGGATTTCAATCAGTGCGATGGGCAATATCACGGTACGATAACCCATACTCTCGATAGGGAACGATCCTGCCTCTATGGAATCCCGACACTTGCTGGTAAGTATTTCTTATTATTCGAGGCATAACACTATATTCTGAGCACACTCCACCCTTACAAAGCGCTTTCGAATGAGAAATCCACTACACTTTTTTTTTATGTAATGCTTCAGATGTCGTTTCTCCCTCCTGAGTTGAAATACTAATCATTTGCATATCTCAACCACTTCTTCCTCACATGTGATTTTTACGTTCGTCAGATCATTCCTTCCTAGTGTTGCAATTTTAAAGGCCAGCAGTGCATTTCGACTGGTTATTATTTAAAATGCACAGGTTATGGTCAGAAATGAATTTTTCTATTTTTGTTCCTCTTTGGTTGTTTTTTTTTCTGCTTCCCCAAAGAGTGCTGTAGTCATTAAAATCCCCCATCAAAATAAAAGGCTGAGGGAGCTGATTGATGTGGTTGTTGATAAGTGTAATCTTAATTCTGGTGTTTTTGGAGGCAGATATAAAGTGCAGATTGTTATTAAAGATTGAATGTGGATTCTGATCTCTACGGCTTGAAGATTAGTTTGTAAATGAATTTGAGTGACTGGGAAAGCATAGAAAGTTAGCAAGGTCACGCCTCCAGTCGCTTTTTGTGCATTACAATCTTTTCTAAAAATGCTAAAATGGTGGATGTTATTAGTGTCTATCTGATAAATGCATTTCTTGGAAAGCAACTGTGACCGGGGTATATTTTTTGATAATACATTTATTTCTGCTGTTTTATTTTTATATCCTCGATAATTGAAAAAAAAAATCAAAGAGGCCATTAAAAAAAAAGAAAAGGATAAAAAAAATCCCTCTTATTTAAGATGATTCAGAAGAATCATAACATTTCTTCGTCCGATACATAAACTTTTAAGGCATCATCATCTGTTTCAGATTTCTCAGTAATATTTTTATTTGCATTTTTGAAAGATTTTGTGTTCATACTAGCTGCTGAATTATTTTTGGCTATGCAGTTTTTTTGCTTTACTATTGGTTTTCGATCCATTTAATTGTTGTTTAGTTGCAGGAGTGCCTGAAGTCTTAGGATTTGGATTGACTGACGTGATTCTGGTATTAATTATGGGCTTTAATATTAATGTTTGTGTTCGATTTGAAGATAACTGTAGCAGGTGTGAAGGTGGGGTTTTAATAACGGATTGAGTTTTATTTGTAGATGGTTTGGATACAAAAGTCACTGTCTGTGAAACATATGACATGTAGCTTCTGTATCTATTTCAATAGTTTGTGTACCAGTATCTTTTATTTTTGATTTCGGAGGATTAGAAGCTTGTGGTATAGAGTTATTTAGTGCAGCTGCATATGATAAACCGACTGTGAGAGTACCATCATTAACGATTGTACGTTATTCAAGAAAAGAAATGTTCTGGTTAATTTTTATAGTTTGGATCTCATTTTCTGTGATCCGGCGAGGGGACCTTCTTGAATAGGCTGAATAGTCGTCTTTTCAATTTGGGCAGATGAGCTCGGAATTGCAATCCATGTTTTTCCGTCCGATGGGCACAAGTTGTTTGACCACGGCAAGACCTGAATATAGTGCCCAAACCTTTGACATTTAAAAATGATTTGGGACATTGGAGACGGATGGCGCAGTTTAGGTACGCTATTTTAATAGATATTGGGAGTGTCGGGCTATTGAATATTAGAATAATGTGTTTGGAATTAATCATCCGTCACGATGGATATTTATTCGTCGAACGGCACATAGTTTAGGTTTTAACGGTTTGTAATACGTCGGTTTCGGAACCACTTATCAAGTCTATTACAGATATTACATCAAGTGATCGATTTAACGAGTTATGAGGAGTTACGGTGGTTGTCTATATAATGCAACTTTTTTAAAAAATATTCTGCTTGTTTCTCAGATTTCACTTCTATAAGTAAATCGCCATTAGCAGTCTTTTTAATAGATTTTACTTCTCCAACAATTCCTCGTATTATTTGATGTATTAAAATGGATGGTACTTTTTTTAGGGAACCTTCCTTCTTTTTAATCATGAAAAAGCGAACATTTTTATTTACATTTGTAATAATTATATAATGCTACGGAGGGAGAAGAGGTCAATGGATATAAGCCTCCATAAGGGCGCGAAGGAATTTTTGAATCCATGGTTTTTATCGTTCACTCCAGTGCCCCTCCACCTGCCTAGGAGTCCAACATGGGAAGGAATCCTGCCGATCATCTGGCAATTGCCCCACAGATGGCACTGGAGTATACTATTATAGTTTCGGGCTGAGGATCCGTCGGTTCATCCTAGGCACTCCTAATTGCAATACTAACCCTAAAGCAACGTCTTTGAGGTTCGAGAGGAACCCTTCAGAAGCAATTACCAGCCGACAGATAGGAGCGGGCTCACTCATGCCACCTATCTATGGAGAAGCATGATTTTCCTACCCTCCTAGAATCCTGTAAGAAAATGAAAAACGCTGAAAACAGCATAGACAAATTAAATATCTTCATGCAAGGTATTGCAGCTTCAATTCCATAAATCATTTTTTAAAGACCAAAAAGCAAGTTTTCCCATCAAAAAATTTTAGCAAGTACAATCTGAAAACTTAGCCACGCCAACGACCAATCAGAAGCAAGCATTCTCTCCGACCCTCAAGCAACAGCCAATAGGAAACCAAGCTCTCTCTACCTTCGCTCGACTCTCTCTGGCTCACCACTTCAAAGACTCTGGACACTTGGAAACTGACCTGCCCCATAAGCACACTGATAGAGTTTAAAGTCTCTTAGTAGGCTAGGTACTCGTGATAATCTCACTACGAACTAAAGGGAGCGCAACAGGATCCCCAGACTCCACTTTCAGGCAGCATAGGTCGCTGCACACAACAAACATGCGGGTCAGGTAAAAAAAACTTGAACTCTGACGTTGTAATGATATATTTAAATTTTTATTTTTACATCCCCCCACCCCCCAAAAATAATAAAAGTAAATACAAAACCATAGAACAAAATTTAATCAAAAAATCTACAAAAATAACCCCAAACAAAAATAAAAAGAACTATATTGGAAACCTGTAACATAAATATGAACAAAAGAAAGATTTTTTTTTCTTCTTTTACATTGTTTTCACTCGGGTATCTCGAGGACGTGGCCCCCCGTACTCACCCGAAGATGAGCCCCTGAGAGGAAAAAAGATGCTGATTGTGACAAGAAGTAGGGTCAAAGATAAGATAAAGATCACTGGGTTATCCCGGGGGTACGTCACCCGTGTTTACCAAAGACAGTAAACCACAAGGGAGAGAAAAAGATCTCTCAGATCCCTCGGAAAAAAAGTTTTCAAAATGAAAATATGAATTATCATTAAATATTGTTACAAAAAATGGAATTTATATATTTTTCAAAAAATTCGGATTTTCTACGTCTTGAAACTTCTAAACCAAAATTACCAATGATTATCTCCAATAGATCACAAAATATTTAAAATGAAATTTATAATCCGTAATATAGACCATATGTAGTACATGATTTTTAACAATCCACATATTACTGAATTTTGGAATAAGGACGGAAAAAAATTGGAATTAATCAACTTATTTTTGAACAAAATTTAATTTAAGGGATACATTTATTATATTAAAAATGATGACGATAAAAATATTTAGATAAAAAAAATCCAGTTTTTCAAATTAATTAAAATTTTCTTTGAATTAAAACCAACTACACAAATCCTCACGCAAGATTACAACTGAAAAACTATATGTTCAGAAAACTAGTCGATGGCACGAAGTTATCTCGTATGCACGGAGACTCACAACTAGTGGATAAACTTCCAAGAGGTGCAGAAGGCACAAAGACGATTCAGAACCACATAGCGCTGCAAGATCAGAAATGCCTTATAGGGTAGAAAGAAGACAAGAACAGAAACACCAACATGTTAGTGTAACGGAAAGAACTAATTTTACCGTCTGCAGGGAAGCATACGTAACTCGAAATTGCATTGCTGCAAAAACAAATCTGAAATAAGCGTCTTGCTCTTCCATATGGGACCCAAGAATGGGAGAGATTCCCAAACGTTTTTATACAGAGGTTCGCACCAAATACAACATTTATATCGCCAGATTTTATTACTTTGCAAATGATGAATTTAAGTCCCACTCCTATGTTGATACTAAAATCTCTTGTAATAGCAGACAAATAAAGAACCAAATACAGATAAAAATCATTTTTATGAATCACTACAGGGATGAAATTACTTTTTGATTCAAATTACTTTTAAAAATTCAAATTGCAAACGTTACGATAGTAACCGCGAAAGAAACCACGACAAAGATCGTTTACAGTTCCATCATTTGGATGAAATTGCAGCTTACATACATACAATGGCTCCCAAAACTGAGTATACATCTATTTTTCTTTACTTTGAAAATACAAACATATGATAAAGAGTTTTATGTGAAGGTTTTTTTTAAAATAGGAATGATAAATCACTCCTTAAATAAGATATTTATTCAAAAAATAAACACGAGTTTAATATAATAATACAATTATTTGCATTCTCCGACTAAATTACACGAATTGATGTCACAAAATTAAATATACACTTTGTGGAAAATGACCACAACTTGATAAATTAGCTACCACTATTTTACAAAGGTTTTTACGTTTAACACTGACTTTGAATTTAGATCCTAATGTATAAGTGTCTTGTAGAAATATTAATTTTTAATCTTAAAAATGGGTTGCAGAACGGAAACTGCAGTTCAAGTTAGAGAGCTGGTCGTTACTGAAGGCTGAAGAAGATAAATCTCTTAGAAAAGAATGCAAAAGTAGTTCAGAGAAGTCACAGATGTGTTCAAAAAATCATCAAAAAGTACAAAGAGTTGGGACACGTTAAAAATATTCCCGGAAGAGGACGAAAGGAGATCTTGGATGACAGAACCAAGAGGAGGAACCTATGAAAAGTAAGCATAACTCCAAAGGTGAGAGATCCAAAAACTGCTGCAACCACTTCTACGATACAAAGACCTATTTCTGCAGAAACAATTAAAAGAGTACTCAGGAAAGTAGGCGCGAATGGTCTTGTGGCCAGGAGAAAACATTTCATTTCTAAACGAAGCCAGGAGAAAAGGCTTTCATTAGCTGAAAATTATATTTCAAGGTCTCCAGACTTCTGGAATCAAGTTATACTCAGTGATGAGAGCAAATTTAATGTTTTTGGAAGTGATGAGGGATGCTATGTTTGGCGGAAGCCTAATAGTGAGTTGCTTCTTAAAAACACCATTCCTACTGTCAAGTATGGAGGTGGCTCTGTATGTCAACCAAATGTATGGGAAGTTAAATGTTTATTGATGGGATCATGGACATAAATTCAATATTTGAACATTCTGAAAAATAATTTAAAGCAAAGTGCTGAAAAGTTGAATTTAGGATCGAGATTCCTTTTTCAATACGATAATGATCCTAAGCATACAGCTAAAATTGTTCAATTGTGGCTGTTGTACAACTGTGTAAAACGTAATTGTACACTCCATCACAATCACCTGATCTCAACGTTATTAAAAATTTACGGTCACATTTGGAAAAATTTGTCCAAAAGTATCACATCACGAATAAAAACCATTTAAAAACAGTTTTAAGAAAAGAATGAGCTAAAATTACACACAAGTGAAACAACCCAAAATCTTGTTAAATCGATGCCACGTCGTCTGAAAGCCGTCATTAATTCGAAAAGGTGTACAACCGAATATTAGATTGTCTTTTTATGTTTTCCTTTAAAAGTTATGCCAGGTGTATACTCAATTTTGTGACTTAATATGTTGTAGTTTCTGCTTAAAAATTATGTAATTAATTTATTAAACGGGTTTCATATTTGTTTTCACGTCTAGTACATTTCTTAAAATGTGTTTTATCCATTATACATATATATATATATTAATTTTATATAAATATTTACTATTAATTTTTTAAACTTTTGATGTCGAAAAAGGAAGGTGTATAATCAATTTTGGGAGCCACTGTATGTAACATATCGTTCAGTAGTTCTTTTGATATGCCTCTGATCATCGGTTGGTTTGGAGATAGTTTTTTGTACAATTTCTTGCCTAATCTTTTGATTTTAACTAAAGAATCGCACATGATTGTCTCCACAATATAATTTAAAAATTTATTTTTTATGTTTATCGCAATAACAGAGTAACTGATAGGTTCATGACGTTTTGTGTCAGCTGAAAGTTTTTTAGAACTATTCGTTAAAATAGTGCTGACATGCTTTGTCAAACATTCGAAATCGGCATAAATTATAAATGGGGGTTAGTGATTGTTTATTGCCGTCTCACTGAGGAGCAACACGAGGGTTATTGGTGAAGGACCTCGTAATTTGAGCCTCGCTCAAGATTTACCGTACATCAGCCCGTCTATACCCACAGACACTGGGTGCCCATTTTAGTCACCTCTTACGAAATGCATGAGCTATAGTGAACTGTCAAAGAAAAACGGCTCTTTACTATTGTTAGATCTTTAAAAAATAACGGAACTGTAGAATATAAACTTTTACTATTTCATAAATATAAGCTAGCTCCAAAAAAAAAAAAAAAAAAAAAAAAAAAAAATAGAAGTTTGCGAAAAGCAAACAAAATTTGACGAGAATTATAAAATGCAGTTAAATTAGCAGAAAAGGTAGTACTGGATTTTCAGATTTCGCTATGCAGGATAATAAGATTTGTTCATTAACGTCGCAACTTTGCAGCAAAACGAGGGAAATTGGTGGCGTACCTCGTAATTCTGAACCACGGACGAGTGATGAGGACAACACCTGTGAGAGCAGGCTTCTCCCTCTCCAAACGTCCACACAATCCCAACGTGGGGACATTTAACCACGATAGATTTAACATGCATCAGTTTCGCTTCACGACCGAAGGCATCAGGGCTCGAACTCACAACTCGAAGGAAAAGACACCGGCTTCTGGATATCTTTTGAACATATCTCGTATATCTTGCTTCATTTGATTATAATTACCATTCTCAAGTACTTAACGTAGAGAAGGTATTCACGAACTTCCCAATGAAATGAAATTCTTGATTGATTTCTTAAAAAAAAAATTAATAACTAGATAAAAGAATTACATTTTCAATCTGCATTCAATAAATATACATATAATATACCCAAATAATGCTTCAAAAAAGTGTGTGCTATTGGTTTTAATCTTAATTTCAATCAGTCAGAACAATTTTAATTTAATTAAACTTTTATTTCAGTAGAAAAGCTAGTTGTCAGAGCATTAATAATCATTATACAACTTTTACTTTACGAATGTTTTTAGAATGCAAATAAAAGAAAGGAAAGAAAAAACAATAGTTAATTTTTTTCTCTCCAAATTTTATTGCTACTTTAGGTTTGTCTAAATTTTAATATAAAAATGCAAATTGTTGCCACAAATTAATGAAATTTTTAATACAAATTAACAATTATGGTATTTTAAAGTCATGTTAACAAATTGTATAAAACAAAAATATGAAACAAAGATAAATATTTATTAAATATACACAAAATATATAATTTCAACTTTTTGTTACATGAATATTACATTAAACAACAATATTAATGAAAATTCCATTTTCATAATAATAATTTTTGAATAAGATTAACACAGATTTTTGCAGATGTATTTAAAAAAAATCTACAGTACAAGTTCCATGGTTTTTTTTTTAAAAATTGTAATAAGTAAGCTAGGAAAAATTTAACTATTTGTTAAAAGTATAAGGTTTTAAACTTCTACGCCCACCAAGACTTTTCTTTGTTTTTCGAATCTGAGGAGTTTTAAAATTATCCGACTTCACAGACATATCGGTTGGGTTACATTCAATTTCTCTCTCATCAAATGGAATATCTTCAAAAAAGTTTTCAGACAATATACTGCTAATATCCTCATCTACGTATTCTTTCTTTTTCACGTGAAATTCTTTCCCTTTCTGATTATTCTGTAATGTGCTTTCAGAAATCTTTTCCTCAGAAAAATCCAACTCTTGTGAACAAATTTCTTCAAACATTTTTTCAGCTACTTTCAGAGATTTTTCAGATATCTTAACAGCTTTGCCACGAGCTGTGTGAAAAGAGGCGAAACTTATTGGTAATGTTTCTCTGAATGGTCCGGCGATATTTTTTTCCTCTTCGGTAATATTCACGGTTATTCTTCGGTCTAAATTCTTAGGAAAACTTTTTGTATTTGATGAACATGTCTGATATTGCTGATAATTTATCATTATCGGAGATTCTTCACCGCAAACAGTTGGCTCTATTTCTTTATGATTACATAAATCAGATTTGTGTTTGAATGTAGGCAGTTCTGCTGCTTCAGGAAAATAAACGCCAACTGTCTTTTTAGCATTGGAAAATTCAGCCAAGGACAAAGTAGGTAATTCATTTTTAGAGATATGACATATTGTCAAAGGATCTTTATTTAAACTAACCTGAGAATCCGAATGCTTTGCGTTATCGGCATCAAAACTGGAATCGAAAGGAATAACACAAGCAGTATTTGAATCATTCAGCAGATTTTTCGTCTTTAAAATGTCAGTGTAATTTCTGATAGGATTATTCTCTAAAGATTTGAAAATTTTCCACTCATGCTTCGGTTTACTTTGACAATGGCATGATGGATTTCCAACAGATTCGCAACTTAACCTTTTCATTTTACGTTTTTTTTCATTTGAGGCAAAAGATTTTCTTTTCAGAATAAACGCTTCAGGTGCATATTTGCCATCGCTTAAATTCTTCTTTCCGGTCTTCATTTCTATTGATTTTTTAGTTGGCAATCCTTTTAGGCCTAAGCCTGAAATTGATGCCTGACTAGAAATGTCCACTGAAATCTTTTTCAGATTCACAGTTTTAGATTTATTCTGCAACATACGCAATAATTGAAATTCATTCATAATAAGATATTTGCTGGTTAGTGGACAATAAAATTGCGATCCAAGAATACTCTTGTTAAATTTCTTAAGAAAAAATTCAAGTAAATCATAAAATAATTGCCATTTCAATCCATTTGCACTTTTAACATAAATGGATGAATTCTCCATGCGAAATACTGAAGTCTTTCTGAAATTGAGAAAAGTTAACAATTTGTTGCAATTTTTTAGTGTAGACTGTTCATCAATGAAATATTCTAAACATAATGCACTTTGATATTCATTTTCATCAAAAATAAAAATGTCTATATTGCTTCCTTTTACAGAATAATTTTTATCAACTATACAGCACCAGCTCTTCCGATTGGAAATCTGTAAATAAATAGGCACGATTTGAATTACTGTAATTAATTACATAGAATAATATTTTTAAAGGAATAATAAATTTTAATAAACTTTTTAGGATTATAAGCTTTTACAACCGAGAAGTTTAGTTTTTATTAACGTCACACTAGAAGCAACACGAGGACTATTGGCAACGGACCTCTAATTTTGAACCACGGTCAAGTGATGAGGACGACACCCGAGCTGGCATCCCCCTCTCCTAACATCCACACCACGCCAATGGGAGGACTTTGGGCCCCGAACAGATTTAAATTGCATCAGTCCCGACTAAACGGCGGGTCTTTGGAGGCCAAAGATCGAATCCGCGACTGAACGAAAACCGCCAGCCGCGACCTTGACCACTAGGCTACCGCGGCCCTTTTACAACCGAGAAAGAGAAAATAACTTAAAATTCCAGCATCAATATACTATTAGAGAGAGAGAGAGAAAAAAAAAAAAAAAAAAAAAAAGAAAAGGATTAACAATGTCATTTTGACTTTCGATTTCTATACAAAATATGATGCTATTATAGTAAGCGGAAATCAATATGTAGATACTATCTGGCATACGAAAATTCACTATTTTTTTTCAAACAAAATTGTTCGTACACACGGTAATATATATAAGGTAGCAAACACATTTCAAAGAATTAATTTAAAAATACCAGAAATACTGTAGAACTTGAGTAAGAATTTGCGCTTAAAATTTTTTACAAGTAGTTAATAAATTTGATAAGTGAATGTGCAGTTGCAATTCCTTTCCAAGAGAAGCTTGAAAGGAGGTAAGAAGGATTCTCAAAACTCATCGAAGTGACTAACTAAATTTTCCATTGAGGATTTAACACATCAATCAATAACTCCCGAGACTAACATTGAAAACAACATTTTTTTTGCAAAATTTTTTTTTATTCATCAACATAACACCTTTTGTTAATCACCTTTTAGGGTGATACAATCGTTCCAACGCTTTTCCAAATCTTTTTCTTTTTTTTTTCGCAAGAAATCTTTTTTGTTGCGAGTAAATAGCGATAAACAGCTTTCTGAATCATCGACTCGTTGCTATTTTTGTTCCATCGAAAGCAATCGCGGCACCCACTTGGAAAAAACCTTTTTCACTTCACTTCAAAAAACCTTTTTCAGTAAATACACTTCCATATGATATCTGTGTCATCTCAGCAATCTCATGGAGCTTCACTTTACGATCTTTCATTATAATTTTTGTCACTTCACTCACATTTTCCGGTGTAACGGCTTCCACAGGTCTACCCGAGCGTTCCGCGTCATTTGTGTCGGTACGACCACGTTTAAACTCGGCAAACCACCGACAAATCGTTGCTTTTGATGGACAAGAGTCCGGGTAACATTTTTCAATCCATTGTTTCGCTTGCACGGTGTTTTTACCCATTAAAAAACAATGTTTTATCAGAACACGAAACTCGGTTTTTTCCATTTTTTAAACAAACTACAAAACGACTTTACTCCAACCTCGATAACTCGGCTGTTTCTGGTCCGATCGACTTAAAATTTTGACACGTTTCAAGCAAAGGTTCGTACTCTAGAAAGACCTGGTTACTGGTTTACTACGAGCGCCATCTCTGGGTTAGTCTTGGGAGTTATTGATTGATGTGTTACTTGTGTGTGATTAGAGGATAAAAAAAATTCTAATGAAGAAACAGCTAAAAATCTCACTGAATGCGAGTAAGAATAGAAATTTTTAAAGGCAATATATAAACTCAGAAAGGTTAAAAGTTACGAAATGAAAACCTTTGAAGAAAATTACTTAGAATTTAAAATTAGTTTTCAAACCACTAAATTAAGAGACTTACTATACTCGAATGCAAAAGTAAGAGAATTTGCACATTATGTCGAATTTCTGAAAAATTAATGGACAGATTTGAATGAAATCTGGTATAAATATAAATTTATAATAGAGAAAGAGATGTACCATTCAAAAGTCATTTTACGTACGCATGATCATCAGTAAAGCTCATAGTGCAGCGATGTAGAAAAATCTACGTTGAGATATCGATCTGAAATTGAGTTTGTAATATGAGGTACGGTACCCCTCTCACAACCAGACAGGTCACACATCGTGACGGCATACTGGACAGGAAGCAGCTGAGGAGTCCGAGTGGCAATCGATACCACTCCTACACCAAGATAGTTTTTAGCTCCGGGATGGTTCTCGGAAGGGTACGGCGAGATGCAGTAGCTCTCCCAACGTCCCAGACATGCTTTACGAGGTTATGGTCAGGAAGGCTGACAGGCCAATCCCTGCGACGAATATCCTCACTTTCCAGGAAATAGCTGACCAAACCCTATGTGAATGAGCGTTATCTTCCATTAAAAGGAACCCAGGACCAACTGCACCCCTGAAAATTTGAACAAAGGGTTCTAAGATCTCTATAATGAGTGAATGTGAACGTTATAGGCTGCACCAAACAAGATTTAACTGTGGTCTAGACGTGAAAAAAATTGGGGGGGGGGGAATTGTTAACAAGGAGGAGGGTCGAAAGTAGAGAAGGATCCTTTAGGGTAAATCAGGGGGGGGGGGAGAACTCGTGTTTACCAAAGACAGTAAACCCAACGAGAAAGAAAAAGATCCCCAGGGTGCCTTGGGGTCATGATGCCCGTTACTTATCAGAAGGAGCCAAGTCCCTGGGGTTAAGATCTCTTCAATTAGGAAGCCTGTGTTAAACACATGATGGGGGTGCAAAAGTCCAATAAAATGTCTGCCCAAACAATTACACCTCCACGACCGTAATGATCCCTTTTTCCGATGAGGGAGGGACGGTATCATGCCCCAGGTTCTCTCCTCCTATAGGTGCGTGCACCAAGAATCAGTGAACAGCCTGAATCTCGACTCATCTGTATGAGACACGGTGATCCACAGAAGTCCGGACCAAGGCGCATTTTTTTGTGAGCGGGCCGCAAACAATGAGTCTTCTGGCATAGAGTCCTGTCTCATGAAGCTTTGAGAAAACTGTAAACCGTGAAACTCTGGTTCCAGTTGCAGCATGCAGTCAAGGGAGAGTGAGTGTAAAGTTTATTGGCGCAAGAGCCAGATGTGGTTAAGCTGCGCCAAACGAGATTTAACTGTGGTCTAGACGTGAAAGAATAGAAAAAGACAAAAATTGGTTGACAAGAGGGTCGAAAATAGAGAAGGATCGTGTCACTCGTGTTTACCAAAGACAGTAAACCCCATTGGAAAGAAAAAGATCACTAGGGGGCCTCGGGGTCATGATGCCCGTACTTATCTAAAGAAGGCAAGTCCTCGAGGTCCCCTGATATAATCCCCAGGGCCAGGATGCCCGGCTATACCCCCAGACACTGGGTACCCATTTTAGTCGCCTCTTACGACATGCATGAGCTACAGCGGGACTATTCTATCATTCCCGGTCACCAAACGGGTCGCAGTCGAGGGAGAGCCATGAAGATGTAGTAGTCCTGTGTCGCCATGTTAGAAGTGCCAAATAATGATTTTCATTCGTCGCAGCGGATCTTGGTCGACATAGTCCAGGTCTTATCGCTATAGATCTAGTGTCCTTCCATAGTGAAGGTTCCACAAATTGCAAACGTCACTGGGCGTTACATTGAGTTCTACAACCACCTGCGCTTGTGATTTGTATGCGTCCAATCTTCCAATAATTTTCTATCTCATTCCATCATCCATACGTTCGCAGCTACTCAGTTTCCTGATACTTTATAAAATTTACCAAACTCTTTCGAGAAATATGGTGAATGCCGTGGAGGAGTGGGAGCACAGAAATCGCCGACAACCTTTCGTACTCTTACATACTCTCCGCAGACACGCACGTGTTCGTTTGCGTATTCGACTCTGAATATTTGCATAATTCTTCGGCTATAAAATTAAAAACCTTCGGTTCAAAATTTTTTGTAAAAATAAGACATAATTCGAAAATTTGATTTTGCACACGAGTGTATAAATAAAAGGATGTCAGTGAGGTAAATTAGTTTAGTTTTTATTAACGTCGCTCTAGAAGCAACACGAGGGCTATTGGCAACGGACCTCGTAATTTTGAACCACGGTCAAGTGCCGAGGGCGACACCTGAGCTGGCACCCCCCTCCTAACATCCACACCACGCTAACGGGAGGACTTTGGGCCCTGAACAGATTTAACGAGCATCAGCCCCGGCTACACGGCAGGTCTTTGGTGGCCAAGGATCGAACCCGCGACTGAACGAAAACCGTCGGCCACGAATCCGAAACCATGACCACTAGGTTACCACGGCCCTTCGACCGATGGTGGAAGGTGTTAAATAATTGAGTATATTTTGATGAATAAATGTGTTATTCTCAATTGTATATCCATTTCTCTGAAACACACTTTTTAAAACTTGTATCAGCACCTAATATATACATTTTTACTTAAAGCAGATATGTACGTTTACTAGTAATGGTATGGTTTGCGGCGACCGGCATTAAAGACTAGTACAACTGTAGTCCATGTATGTCATAAGAAATGACTAAAATGGACATCCAGTACTGTGTTTATAGTAAGGTTATCCTGTCTCCAGATGGTTTATTATTATGAGACCAGGGCTAAAATTTCTTCCCTATGATTGAGTCTTATGAATTCTTTTGAATGAAGGACTGGGAAACATGCATTGGAATTGATATTTATCTACGATAGCAACAAACAGAGCTACAACAGATTTGGAAAATGTATTCATATTAACAAATTTTAAACTTAATAAAATAAAGGACATATTTAACTACCTAAATTTCAGGGACAATCAATTGAGATTGAAAGAGATACTCATTATTTTCCTTTTACAGAAATTTATTTTATGTTCTTTTAGTACATATATTGCATCAAGAAAAAATTATTTTTTAAAATATAAAAAATCAGTAATTTTGGTTTTATTAATGTCTTATTAACATGTCTTATTAAAAATTATTTATATCGCGTTTTATTAATTATATAAATAAAATATATACATAAAGAATATAGACCTATTGGAGATATACACCTTTTATACACCATACCTCTGGGTAGATTTGGAAAATGGTAACACTTTAATAATGATACTGCACATTTTTTCAATTTTCTACTTGTTAACACTATCATCATTATTATTATAGAAAAATTAGTTTCTTTCTGTCTCTCAATTACACTGATTTGTTATTTTTAAAAAATAAAAATAATTTGGTAACTTAAGCATTTTCATTTCATATTTAAAAAAGCTGCATGTAGAAGAAAGATGAAGTTCCTGATTGTATATCAATCAATTTTCATTGTAACTTTAAGAAACTCTTTGTAAATAAAAATACTATAAAGTAGTTCTTTATTCTAAATAGGAGTTAATAATTACCATGATAAATAAAATAGCATTTCAATGCATTTAGTAGTTCCAGTAATGAATATATCAGGAACAATTTAAAAAAAAAAAAAAGCCCAAAACAAATTGTTACAATGTCTATACCATGCAGCTATAATCCATCACAAAAAAAATAAATGACAAATGTACTTCAAAGGTCTGATTGTGGCTAATCAAGAGAACTTACCCAAATAAGGTTTTGTTATTTTTTAAAGCTTATCCTAATAAATATTTGAGTCTAGATATTTTTAGCTCATTGAACATTAAAACTACATAAGTTATCTAATACGAATAAAATGCATTGAAAAATTTATGCATAAAATATAAGTAAACTTATTACTACTGACTTAAATATTAAACTATTAGCTTTCAAACTATCATATTAAAATTACACATGAAAGAACTTTTAAAGCTTTTAAAATTGTTAAAACAAGAATAATATTGAAAAATTTTAAAGTCTCAATGAGAAACATAGTTTCACGATTTTTGTTACTCTTAAGCATAAAAAAATAGTCTTCATTAGAATGAAATGATTCGAAGATGTAAAAAGTTTTAGCATTTCTTTGTAATAAAATTTAATAACTTTTCTGAGTGTATTAAATTTCAACAGATATAATTTCTCTAGTTCTTCAAAAAATTTACAAAATTGTTTGTGATCTATTTTTTGGAAAATAAATTTTAAAAAAATTAAAGAGCACTAAAATATAATACATAATGTATTAAAAAATTTTGCTTATTGAATAAGTGTTCAATTTTTTCCAATTTGTGGTATCATTTCTGTATAATATGATAAAATGAGAGAGTAATGCTACAAATATCAATTCTCCTTTTCTGAAGATAGTTTATAGAATTAAAAGAAATAGAAATTAAATGGTGATACATTTTAATGGTTCTTCATGTGCATTTTGATTTAACTAACCTCTGGGACTACTTTGCTAAAATGTCTTGGGGCTACTTTACTAAGATGTTGAACCTCACCTTGTAAAATATCTGTGATACATGTAAATTAGCTTGATTATGAAGTGTATGAATAGGAAAGGATATTGATATTCATATGAATACTATATTGGTAGCAGCAACTGTGAAGTGATATACTGAGAATGAATATTTAACTCCAATTCTGTCACTAAAAGTCTACTTGAATTAAATCCAGTAATCTGGAATTATCTATTTCAAGTTACTCAGATAAGTAGAATTCTTTATTCTATTTGGTTAAGGAAATGATTAGTTATCCCCTCCACTTTATAAACTTTATTTGATATATCTTATCCAAATTGTGAATAAACTAGTCAAACATTTTGGAAATCATAAGTGAGTGAATACAGCTAATAGATCCAATGATGCCAGTTTGTTACAAAATATGTGATGAATTATTGAAAATTCCAGTATTTTATCCACATTAGAAAATAAATGCCAAATATCTTTCAGTATATAACAGAAACATTTTTTTTATAGAAAGATTTAAAAAAAAAAAAAAAAAAAAAAAAAAAAAAATCATGGAACATACCTAAAAAGTACATGTTCCTTATATATTTCAAATATTAAGGAACAACACTTTGTTCATACCTCCCCCCCCTTTTTTTATCAAATAATCAGAGAGTCATTTTTTTCAACAGATATGTCCAGGAGAGATTAACAAGTTCAAGAGATTCCATACGGCTATCTTACTCTGACCAGAAAGCCCCAGAAGAACAAAAAAGATAAAGAAAAAAGTAAAAATAAATAAATAAATAATCCAATAATATTGAAGATTCCTAGTAATTATCTAGCACAGCATAAAAATATAAGCAATGTATTTGTAAATAATTTTCAAATTATCTGGCGATTGCATAAAAATATTTACCAAAACTCCTGATGAAACTAGTTTATTCAAAAATAAAAGATTTTTGTACTACATTATTCATCTTAAATTTTTGATAGACCAATTTAAATAGTTATCAAGGGTGAATCATGTCTTTAGCTTTTTACCTTATGGAGCTTAAAAATACATTCATTTCATAAAATGTCATACAAAAGTGCTCTTTCTAAATTATATATATAGCATAATTTGGTTAATAAGATTAAACAGAAAGAGCAAAAATTTACAAAATAAAATAAAGGAAGCTCTTTTAAAAATTTTTTAGTTATAAAAATTGCATAGAAACAGAATCAATTTAGATATAAAATTCACGTTCCGTTGTGTTAAAGGCTTGAAGATAACTCTCTGTTAAACTAAGTTGCTTCAGTAAATTTACATCCCATTTCAATTTTTTAAAATTTTTTGTAGAATAATTTGAGCTAATATACAAAATGAGTTAAACAATGCCTAACTAGCTGACTTCAAATATTTTTTCAATAACCTTTCTGTATTTTAAAAATTAAATGATAAAAATGCATTAAGATTTTCAATTAAGATTACAAATTGGACAAAAATATGTATTTTACTTTTACAAATACATGAATATTTTTCGCATTTTATATAATACAAATACAGTTTATTCAATATACAATAGGAATGTGAAGAAAAAAAAATTTAGGTAACAGAAAGCTCACAAAGAAATAAAATGAAACAATGCACCACAACATTTATTTAACTATAGAATCACAAGCAGTTTGAATATAACCCAAATAAAAAATAAAGTAATATTCTGATTTTATTACATCCATCATTACAAGGCCAATTACTGAGAATAAGAAATCTGAGAACTTAACACATTTCTCAATTAGGTTTCTTTTAAAATACTAATTTGTATGGTACTTTTTAAAAAAGTAATTCAAGTAAAAGGTTATTCATACCCGTTTAAAGTTGAAATAAATTATACAAACATGACAATCTCTGCACTGAAGTCAATGTTTCTGGGCTAATAATTAATTTTCTTATCGTAAAAACAAAAAAGCCCCTCTCCTCTAAAAAATTTACAATAATAATACACTTTTATTCCTTTTCAATTGTTTTTTCTAACTGTCAGAACATTCTATAATTTTAAACTGTCCGAGCATTTTAAAACCGTTTCACAACTTGTCAGATATTCCTAAGGATAAACTTCTTACCTTGAATGATTTTAGAGTCCAAATGCTTAAACATTCTATTACTTTTAAAGTGCCAAAAGATTCTACGATAGCTTATCCCACCTGCTAAAAAAAGACATTCAGATTTTTACTTTCCATTCTGATATTAGACGTGATTAAGGCTTTGATAAGCTGATTTGTTTTGGAAGTGAGCAGGATAGGAAGTATCTATTGAAAGTACTATGTTTATATGTTATCTACGAAGGTATATATATATATTGGATGAATAGCCTGAACAGTTTGACACAAAAATTTCTCTTCGGGTCTGGAGAAAAAACCATTAAGCAATTGTATCTTTGGAGTTAAATGTAAAAAAAATATTTAAAGGTTAAATTTATACCTTTGCTCGTTACCTTGTATTTTTTACTATTAATTTTTAAGTAGGCATATATATTTTTTTTTAAATTGCAGCTCCTGAGATTTAGAATGCAAGCCATATTGACATATTTCATCAGCTAATCTAAAAATGGTAGATTATCATTAAGATAAGTAAATACAAGCCATATTCAACAAATCAGATAGTGACTATAAAGGAAATCAAAAGAGTGAATTTTGAAAATAATTCATTTATTTTGTTAAAGACAGTGAAATTCTTGTCACATTGGGTAATGAAAATAGTAACCATCAAGTCAGTAAAACAAGAAATATTTGTGGCTATAAAAATTGATTGCAAATCATTGGTATTAAATGTATTCTAATGACCTTTTTCTTTGCAAATGTGTGTGAATGATTAAAAGACCAAAACTGTAACTGATTACATTCTTGATAGGAGTTATGTATATCTAAATATTCTTGCGTTAACAAATACGTAAAGATGCTACATTCAAAATATATACAAAAATGTAAAGTAACATATGAATACAGCAAACCCATGTTTTACAACTAGAAAATGAGGTTAAAAAAGTGGATCAAACATGATAAAGTGAATAAATGAGTTGGATCAATAATGCAAAACCTATAGATCTGAGGAAATAGTTTTTAAAAACATTTATATCTTAAAACAGTGGCTAAATGTGTAAATAAAAGACTTTCTTCATTTATGAAATCAATTACCAAAGCAGAAACTACTAATTTATTGATTTGAAAAAGAATTATGTTATCTTCTTTTGAAAAGAAATATGACATAGCATTTCATATAATGAATATTCCTTATTTTTGATTCATTCACATATTATAAATATTCTCACATTTTAAATAATTTAAGACTTGCTATACTTTTTGAACATAAAGAATACTAAAGGAAAAAATTGCATTTTTTTTTTATACATCTTCAGATTTTTTTTTTTCATAGATACTTTTATAAGTAAGGAGTAATTAGAAAGGATATAAGAGAAAAATTTTAATTGCAAAATGCACATGTCCTTTACAAACACTTAAAATTGTTTACAGATTTATAGAAACTGTACACATATAACACATACTAAAATAATGAGGGGAAAAAATTATTTCAACTCTATAAAATTCTATTTCACTTGCATAAGTGTGTAATTCAATGCAATCCACAATGCCTTAGGGACAGATACTGCAAATAGTAACAGCAAATACAATAGTTTTATTTAATAAAGTTATGCAATTTTATACTGAAACAAACATAAATTTGAGTTTTTTTTTTTTTTTAAATAAATTATATATAGGAAATCTTAAGGCAAAATAAACAATTTTAAGAGAATGATATTTTTCCTTAATTTGCAGTCTAACTTGAAATCTATGATAATAATAAAAAATCTAATTTCAGTAAATTTTTACTAAAGCTGTAAAAAAAGTTTTGCTCTTGTTTTCAAAAACTTTTCTCTAATTCTGGTTTGACTTAAATTTATTCTTCCCAAAAGAACATTATTTGTAGTTCATAGTTTACAAGTACATGTACTGTAATTTATAAACATATAATAAACAATGATAAAAACATAGTATAACTATTTCACTAATCTCATTTAACATGATGAATGAATTAAGTAATAAATTCCTGTAAAGAATACTTTGATTTGAACACTTACAAGAAGAATCAATTTTAAGGAATAAATTTTTTGATGAAAATTCAAAAAGTGTACAAGATATGAATTATAATTACCACAAAAGATAATGGAATAAAAAAAATAGTATATAAAGCAAACTACAGAAATAATTTGAAAAGACAAAGGTTTTGGTTTTATTAACGTAGCACTAGAAGCAACATGAGGACTATTGGCGACTGACGATACTTGAGCTGGCACCCCCTCTCCTAACTTCCACACCATGCTAACATGAGGACTTTGGACCCCAACAGATTTAACATGTATCAGCCCCGGCTACACAGTGGGTCTTAAGTGGCATCAAGGCTCGAACGCATGACTCAACAAAAACCGTCGATCTCGAATCTGATGCCTTAACAACTAGGCTACTGCGGCTAAAAAGACAAAGGTAAGGGATGATTTTAAAAAGGTTACATATAAGCCATTATACTTAACCCCTTCTGGTAAAATGACGAGTCTAGCTTGTCATTGGTTTTCCGTGCACAATGACGAGCTACACTAGTCATGCGACTAAAGTTACTGTTGAATATAATTAATTTAGTTTAAAATTTCTAGTGTACTGAACTTGGCAACACTTTTATTACTTATCAAAATATCTAGGATCACTATCACATATTGTTAGAATTTCTTGGTACAAGTCACGGCCAAATTGTTGTTAGTCGGTAAAATTTCATTCTTGTAAACATTTAGTGTGAACATTGGTAAATATATATTTTTGCTATGGGAAAAATGTGTTGTATAATAAATACCGTAATGGAGAAGAGTAGTGCAGAGTATGAAGGTCAAGGTGGTTGGAGCAATTATGAAGAATCAAAAGAAATAAGTATACATTTACCTGATACTAAAAATGAAAGTGATATATCAGTAATGATAATGAAGAGATAGAGGAAAGATGAAGAGAAGAATGTTTTAAAACCAAGCTGTGGGATTGAGTACAATAATGGAATGGGCAGCATCAATAAAAATGATCAACAATTGGTGTGTTTCCCGGTTATGCAAAAATATATGAAAGGATATAAAAAATTATTTTTTCACATGTTTGACATTGCACTCTGCAATTCATATGTTTTAAATAAAAAAATCAATAACTCCAACAAAATTGGAATTGGAAGCTTTCGATCCGACATAGCAGAGCTTATCCTACAAAAAGTTACACTACTGGAATATAAAACTCGTGGGTGTCCTTCATATAGCGACACCCCGGCTAGGTTGCTGGCTAAAAGATAGACACATTTTCCATAATACATTCTTTCAACTTAGAATAAAAGAAAACCTAAGAGGTGCAGTGTGTGTTACAAGAATAAAATTAGAAGTGCGACTCCATGGTAGTGTAAACAATGCAGGATTTCTTTGCACTTATCAGAGAGTTTTGAAAAGTACCACACACAAGAAGAATATTAACTATATACCTTATTAAGGTTTTGCTTTGATTTTCTTAAAAATTTTACCGTTTTTGATATTTAACAATATCTAACCAACTGGACAAGGTTAACTAAAGTATAAAAAAAAATAATTTAAAATTTGAGAAATTAAAACAATATGGAAATGATATTTTCCTCACCTCATACAGAGATATAATAAAGAGAAGAAAAAAAATCTGTTAATTTCAAGTATTGCATATTCTATATTGAAAAAAATTCATTTTGATAATATATAAGCATTATAATACATTGTAAAAGGTATTTTTTTTTAATATAGTACATAAATATATACAATTCAAAATTTCCAATAAAAAAAAAGAAGAATTGTGTCAATTTAAATTTTACTGCATTTTCCCCTATGCTATGATTTTTTGATCAAGTATTTATAATTAAAAATTGCTATTTATAGACATTTTAACTAGTTAAGAATAAATTTCAATGAAGGTAAAACTAATTATATATAACTATATACATAGGAAGAAAAATAACAATAATTTCAAACTATTTGTTATTATAAAATTCGTTAGTTTCTCAAAGCTTTCAAATAGTACAGATTATTATAATTTAGAAATTCTTTGCTTTAGATCAAAATCAGGCAAGACTAAAACCAAATGAAAAATTTTAAATATCACAAGCTAAATATGAAAAAAATGAAAATTAAATTTAAAAAAAAAAAAAAAAAAAAAAAAAAAGGGAGAAATACATTTTTAATGTCTACTTTGGTAGAAGGCATTTAAAATATCTTTGGCTGAAAACAAAGTTTAACAAGAGAAGGGTTAAAATATATAAAACCAAGTTGGGAAAAAAAAAAATTGCAAGAAATATTTACTAATAATTGATTAACATTTGGTGAAATCGATAAAAATGATGTAAATTTCTTCCTTAAATACAGATAGTTAATAAAAATATTACAGAATTTTTTTGCACATGAATGCAACACATTTGAATAAAAAACCTTATACAGGGTTATTAAAAGTGATAACTCTGATTTCAAAATTCAATATTTTCGAAAATGAAGGACACAATATGATTAGTACTACATTAATGCAAAGGAAGAATATAGAAGTTAATTTTTTTCAAGTGTACAATATAATTTCTTTTGATTACACTTATAATGTCAATTCAAAACATTAATTCTGGCCAAACATATAAGGTGTCAGTGGAAGTTGATTGTACGGCAGCAGAAATCCATTGTTTAAGTTCAAATAAATTCGAGGGTAATGGAGGTGCATACACTATCTTTTACAAACCCCCAAACTGAAATGGTAGTTCCATGAAGATTCTTAAACAGTTTTTGATAAATATCTTCACAAAGAGAACAAACAAGGGCCATCTATTTTTCAAAAAATAAATTTTCACTTATAACTTATCATTTTGTGTTTGTTTTTCAAAATATAGAATTTTGGATGAATCATTTTAAATAACCCTGTATTTTGAAGCAAAAAGAAAGCTCCTCTAAAACACATATAAAGAATTGTGTCAAATATTTTATAATATATTTTCTACAATAGATAGAAAACAATATTTCGTAGTTAATATAATAATTCATTTTGGAAATAAACATTCATTTATTTTTCCAAAATGATTTAAAACTGCAAACATATAAGCAATACAACACAACTTTCTCAAAATGGTATAATAAAATATATTTCAAATTTGGTTCACTAAGCATATTTTTCACTGATTCAAGGTAAGAGTTACAACAAAGGAAAGCTATAACTCCTTACATAATGTTTTCAAATCTTTGAGTGAAAATTCTAGGACACAGTATAAAAACTTTTTTTTTTTTTTTTTAAATATAAAACTAGTATTTTTTTTTACAAAAATGTGAAGGAAATTTTAAGGTGTTAAAAAACGTTTGATGGGCTATACAATTATGTTACAGAATCAATTCATGCCAATTCCTTGTAAAATAATCAAAATTAAAGATAAAGTTTAAAAAAATGGTTACCGTCTTTTCCTTTTTTGCATTTGCAATATATTTTAACTGTGAATATTATGTAATAGATTTCAGTTTTCATTAGATTTTGAAATATATAAGATGGGTATTTCAAAAACCTCTATCAATATTCTCTGGCACAACAATTGATGAGCATAAATATATTTTTGGATGTAAAATGAAATTTTTTTGGTTATAAAAATTATGAGAAATTTCAATTCGGTTGAAGGTCTGCAATTCATTTATGAGCTATATATAAGATAAAACCACTTACCTGACTTGCATTAATTTCCATCAAATGTTGAAATTTCCCTATAGTATAGTCAAAATGTCAATAAACAAACATTTAAACAAAATTAAAGAACATATTTTTAAACTGTACTACAATTACTGAACTTGGGAAAGAAAAAATAAGATCAGTTAGAATACTGAATATTTAATCTCCTAGTGCAATTCAGCTTATTAAATTTTAACAGCTTAATTAAAAATTTCTCTATATTATGATCATGCGAAATGAAAATTTTATGTATAATTTACCCTTTTTCATTCTCCTACATAAGTAAAATTCAGGATTTAATACATTTTTGTAGACAAAAATAAAATGGAAATTATCTTCATAGTGATAATTATTCTAGTAGTACATTTACTTTAAATTAAAAAATTCAGTTTTGCAAAAAATGTTAAATATAATAAAATAATTTTTTAGAACAGTTAAAATCTTTCAGTCCTCATTCAAATGATTTGATTAATATTTTTTATGAATTTGCAGTAACATATTGTCCTTATACTCTTAATTTAATCTATACATTAGAGTTTTACTTTTTGTTTAAAGTGGCAAAGAAAGGACAAAGTTATGCATTATAAATACTTAGTGAAATTATATGATACTAATGTTAAATTTGTTACAAGCACAGAAACATTTACAAAAAATTTCATAAAAAAATTATCTACTTGTGCGAGGGTAGTGTTTGTATTTAATTATTTGAAATTAAATTTCTTCAAATAACAAACACTAAAGAAATGCAGACAAGATATTGGATACAATAAATTGTTGCATGCCAACTTTCATGAAAAAAAGCAAAACAAACAAAAAAAGTTTCAGCTAAACATTTTTTGTTTAAGGTATTAAAAGTTATAATTTTGATTTTAGTGATTTGGTGTTCTTATTAGCTTCAAAAAAGGAAACATAGTTTCCGTTTAATTGTTTAAGTAAATCAGAAATGAGTTAGATATTTTAAACAAGATAAATAAACTTTAAATTTTCAATCATTTGCTATAACATACTTCTTTGTTTCAGAAGATTAGAATATTGAACAACATCTTTTGACATCACTCCATAAGCTTTCCATTTAGGAGCACCATCACATATGCCTAATACACAGTACTTATTTTGTATTTCATGTGATCTGAAGGGGGGAAAGTGAAAGTAAATTATTTTATTTTTGAATACAATATTCAAAATTTGAAACTTAAATAATTTTTATAACTTCATAAAATCCTTCAAATTATTAATCTGTAAGTTTTATGAAAGAATAAACTGAAAATATTAAAGTTTTAAGCTAAATATAAATGCAATGTATATATATTTTTATTATTATTTTTTTTTGAAAATTCTTGCACTAATTTTTATACAGATTTGTATGAAAGAATTTATAACTAAGCAAAAATAATTTAAACTAAAATCTATGCCTTTTGATAGATTATACCAGTATACAGAAAAGTAATGAATATATAAAATACCTTGTTTCGGAAGAACTTTTAGAAGGAATGCTTTTTTTTCTGGAAAGCATATTTGGTTTTTTTTTTATGTACAAAGATATTACATCAAAATATAAATTCAGCCTTTGGGATTATGTGCTTTACTTGAAGTGATTCCATTCTGCAACAGATATATTTAATAAACATTCAAAATTAAATAATTATAAAAATGTTTTCCAAATAACAATGTGGAGAAAATATCTTTATAGAATAATTTGTGAAATACATATATTTCAACAATTTAAATTCATACAAAATAGCTTAACAAAAGGGAAATTAATCTAGATCAAATCTAATGTACATATTTCTTTATAAAAGACTTATTTTAATAATATCTTTAAAAAAAAATTATACGAAGAAGCAAAGGAAAGAACATTGAGGTATATGGTGCAAGAACCAATTCTGGCTAACAGAAAGAAGCAAACTATATATATATCCTGATGATCTGGACAAGGTAAGACATAACTAATTTTAGTGAACTTACACTGCTGGTTATTCAAATTGCAATAAAAGGAAGGAATGGATCTAACGAATATCAAAATCACATGACAAGAAGAGGTTGGGATGAGCAAATGATTACTATTTCAGCACATTTAGACAACACAAGAAGGAGAAACAAAATCAGAAACACTGCATAAAAGAAAAGCTGTGAAGTGGATTTCGCATTTGGAAAGTGCTTTGTAAGGTATATCATGTTGTGCTTTGTAAGGTATATCATGTTATGCTTCAAATAAGAAGGAGAAATACTTGCCAGCAAGTGTTGGCATTCGATAGAGGCAGGATCGAGAGTGTGGATTATCTTACCATGATATTACCTGTCGCACTGGTTGAAATCCATTCACAGTCATGTGAATATGGAATCAACGGGTTGTTGAGGGTGATATTGAGTGGCATGCAGGATCTCCACATCCTCCCATGACAAACACAGGAGAGGATAGACATATTGTGAGGTCGGCCCTGCAAAACCGTACAACCACATCACTGATCATTAGTCAAGAAATGGGCATGTTTACAGATACCCAGTATCTGCTTGTATGGTGCAACAATGTTTGCATGGACTGTCAGCATGGTAACTATTATTTTGGCTTCCCTTGGCAATGCAGCATAGAGAGAGAGACAAACACTCTGGTGTGCAGAACGACAGAGCTGGATACATGTGTGTGTGAATGTAAAGTTTATTAGCACAATAGCCAGATATGGCTATGCTGCACCAAACAAGATTTAACTGCAGTCTAGACATGAAAAAAATTTAAAAAAAAGACAAATTGGTTGACAAGGAGGAGGGTCGAAAACAGAGAAGGATCACTAGGGTAACCCGGGGGCGCGTCACCCGTGTTTACCAAAGACAGTAAACTCCATAGGAAAGAAAAAGATCACTAGGGTACTTTGGGGTCGTGAAAGCTGGATACAGGAGTGGCACAATGTCATCTTTTCAGACCAGTTCTAATTTTGTGTGCAGTATTCCAATGGGTGTATATGTGTCTGGAGGCTTCGAGGATACTGCTTGTTGACTGCTTGCATTCGACTCGGACATAGGAGCCCTGCACCTGGTGTGATGGTTTGGGCAGCCATTGGACACACGACACACACCTCTAGTTTGGATGGACAGTAATTTGAAAGCATATCGGTCATTTCTGGCATCTTTTATCCAGTGGTTGTGCCCTATCTTCAAGGCCTGCCAAACGCCATCTTCCAACAAGATAATGCAAGACCACATGTTGCACATCGTCTTCTGACCTTCCTCGATACACAGGGTATTCGATTGTTACCCTGGCTTACATGATTTCCAGATCTGTTACCCATTGAAAATATCTGGTCATGGTTTGCTGAGAGATGCCTAACAAGGCAAGGTGTGTTTTATCTTTTAAGTGTGGCAGCAGTTTCTACTGATTTTGCACCCTTGTAAACCCCCAAACTACTTGCAAATTTAATCATTCTGTCATCATCCCATACTGTTTACGTACAGTAAATATCTTTCTTTTGCATTTTCTTCATTCACGGTGTTGCAATTTTAATAGCCAGCAGTGTATTATAAAACATATGCATATGGTATTTAGAAACTTTTTTTTTTTTTTTTGCATCTAATGAGATACTTTTACCAGATTGACATTACAACAAATCACAAATAACTTTCTGACTTTACTTAAATCTACACACGTAGATTCTTTACTTACATTAACACAGCAACATCTGTTGACAGTGAATACAGAACAGTACATGCTTTCTATTTGAAATATAAAATTTCAACATGGTAAAGATCAAATTCAGATTAATGTCCAATACAAAACAAATTTATCTAAAAAAAATTGCACAGTTAAAATAACTGCAAAACATAAAAAAGTAATCTAAATTTTGATCAGGAGGATCATTAAGTTTAAATTCATGAAAAAGAAAAATCATAATTTAGTTGCTGTCCAGTGGCAATTAGCAAAATTTTGAAACCAGTATTTTGAAAAGTCAATCAATAGTTTTGATCGATGTCATTCTTACAAAATTGTCTTAGCATGAAAAGCACTGATGGTATATCATAGATGTCATTTCAATAGTGGCAAGCTTTAGTCCTTAGTGAGTGAATGTAAAGTTTATTGGTGCAAGAGCCAGATCTGGCTATGCTGCGCCAAACAAGATTTAA
Source organism: Nephila pilipes (assembly GCA_019974015.1). NCBI lineage: Eukaryota > Metazoa > Arthropoda > Arachnida > Araneae > Nephilidae > Nephila > Nephila pilipes. Next base: position 279,221 of record BMAW01081776.1, on the reverse strand, counting down.
CTGTGGTCTAGACATGAGTAAATTGACAAAAAAAAAAAAAAGGTTGACAAGAAGGAAGGTTGAAAATAGAGAAGGATCACTAGGGTAACCTGGGTGCATGTGATCTGCATTTACCAAAGACAGTAAACCCCATGGGAAAGAAAAAGATCACTAGGGTGCCTCAGGGTCATAATGTCCATACTTACCTAAAGAAGGCAAGTCTCTGAGGTCCCCTGATATAATCCCCAGGGACAGGGTGCCCATTTTAGTTGCTTCGTACAACATGCATGAGGTACGGTGGGACCATTCTCTCATTCCCTGTCATCACACATGTCAGCTTTATATAGTCCTTAATTGACACCTAATTCCTGATCTCGAGGTTTCTTTCTTGTGTGAACCACTGTAGATGTTGTTAGAAGTGTCTTCCACATTTGGGGTTCTATCACTTCCAGTAGTATTGTTCGAGGTTTTTGGCAAGTTGCTATTTTAGATGATAAAAAGCTTCTAGAACTACATTCAATGGTCCTCTGACATGAAAATGGCTAGGCATGAGGGTCGACAGATCATTACAGTCACTGGATTAAGGAAATAGAGGATGAGAATTGAAGAATGCCTCTATTTTAAGAACAATGGTATAAAGTCCTTCATACATTAAGATTACACTTGATAATGTGCATTTAAGGTTAAATTTAACTGAAATAATACCAGCTCTCCAAATGCTGACCATACAAGGATTAGCTGGAGGAATGAAGTTCCAAATAATATTTTCCTCTCACAAGTGACAAGAATCTTTTCATTATAACTGTGAAATGCAATCAGAACAGAGTTCTAGTTCTTTCTTCACACCAACATATAATGTATTAGAATTGCTCAACAAATGTCAGCCCATTTACTTGAGATACGAATCTTTTCAGAGCTGTTAGAAAAGTGATGATGTAAACAAAAAAATTTCTTCAGAGCCAGAATTGGGATTTTTTTTTGAGCTTATAAGTCTATTTTACAGGAAAATTCATTTCTTACCACCTCCCAAATATGATATTCTATGCTTTGTGTTATCATTAAGTGAACATAATTTATAATTACTGTCCTTGAAACCATAATAAATACCTGTATGAGTACAATTTGCTATTCAAACACAAGGAAAACTAGTTAAGGGGGTTAATCCAGAACCCACTTCTTCATGGCCCTCTCAGAGAGTCTAATTCCTAATATTTGTCAATGTTGCTAGTCCAGCAGGTAACAATTTTTTCTTTTTGACCACATTTCTCACCTAGCTTTCTTCCTTTTTTCCATGCAACCCCAACCTTGGATCCCCTTTACCCCAATCTGTTTCACACATTAAAAATTTCGAAAATTACTCAAAAAAAGATATGGTCTATTTTTTTTCATTATCTAGTTTTTTAGTATTAAAATAAACAAGAAAATTAACATAAAGATTGGAAAAAGGGAAAATTAATGGAATATTTAGGGTCAGTATTGAATTACAACAATTTTGAAAAATTAGACTCAATTAGCTGCATTTATTATTAGCTACATTTATTTTTTATGCAAGTATGTGAATAAAATACCCAATTTATAGGTTCCTTGCAAGCAAATGGTAACAAAAACATTATGGGTTTTTTAGAAAGTTTATTGTATTCATCGCCATGGTGAATCAAAAAATGACTAATTCCACCATTCAACCATTGAAAGAGATTCTTCAGAGTGGTATTTGGAGCTGCAGAAATTTCTCCTTTTCAGAAATCAACAATGAAGTCAGTTCAAAATGATCTTCCTAGAAAGGTTTAGATATCCACCAATCACCTATTTCCAGTTCTGAAAAATATTTTTCAAACAAAGATTTTAATCCTTCCAAGTGCTCAGTTATCTTATCACCTAATGTTGAATTTATCTCAGCTTGCGACAAGAAATTGTTAAGTGTTTTAAACATTTTAGGCTTTTTTTTAATAAATTTTTTTTTTCTTCGAGGATTCAATTTTGTTGACGACTTGAAAAATGTTACAACTTTTTTTTTTAAGTGAAAGACCCAGTTTATTAGGCTGGTGGAAAATATTACTCAGGTGGAAAAATCCTGGTGGAAATATCAATCAGATGATGGAAAATAACACTTTGTAGCCATTCAAAATCAAGATTCTAGGGTCCAAGATCTTCGAATAGATGCTCTTTCAAAAAGGGCTAGCTAATGTTGAAGTTCAAACAGCCACACTGGGACTTCACCCAGGAACAACCACCTAGCTTTATTGCATTAACATAAGACTGCCCATGTCTTCACATAGCAATTTAAATAACTTGGAGTATGCAGGAATTACCTGGATAAAGTTGACAACAGCTACTTCCACTCAAGAGCATTTCTCAAACCTCAACAAAGATTTTGATGCAAGGCTGTGATTGCGAATATAGCAGTGAGTCCATTTCATTTTGAGGGCGACATCTGCCTTACATGCATGACGACTCAAACAGCAACTTTCTAAGGATTTTCTTCCAACTGTGGCAAGCCTAAATTATTTTGACAACTGCATTCCTTTTTTAACAAAATGATCAGTTTCTTCAAATATGTCTTTACCAGCCATACAACCCTCTAATAAGTGACAAATAAGAAGGTTTTCTTCAAATTCTAAATGTTTTAAGTATTTAGCAATTACCAGTAGTACAGAATATTGCACAACATCCGTACTTTTGTCAGAAAAAAAATTCACAACCTTTGACGTGACTTATGACAGTGCTCAAAACATCTCCTAATATGTCCTGTATTTTTTAAAACTCTGTTTTATTTGACAAAGATATTAAATCTATTTTATGAGTACTTTACTCTACTAGAATGCATCTGACAGCATCTTTAATGCATGGCAAAATTAAATTTTCACAATAGTATGGTTTTTAACATCATTTTGCAATATGATATTTAATGAAAGATGAGGCCTCGATAGTTTTTACAGAATCAATTTTGGTAGATTCAAAATATGTTTTCCCTTTTACAGAACTCTGAAGTTGCAACTGTCGAAAAAAAGTGGCTTCCTTATCTTTGTGCTCAGGATGTTGGGTATGTAAATTTATATGAGCAAAGAAAGCTTCATTGAACTGCCGTTTAATTTCCCCTTATATACAACACAGGGAGGTTTAGAACAGTCCTCTTCTCCTACACATGACATCAGTAATTAATGGAGCAGTCCAAGTACCTTCTTTTCTCGCATATTACTTCCTCTGGAGAGGAAGAAACTGCAATTTGTCTACAAATCTGCTTTAGTATTGGTTCTTGTTATGTTGGTCTAACCAAAATCAGAAGATTTCCATGGTAATTTATTTGGTTTCTCAGGCAACTCTACACAGATCCAGTCATTAGCCACTGATCTATACTGTAAATCACAAGAATTGCAAGCAGACTGTAGCAAAAATTTACATAAATCACTATACAAATGCCACAACAAAAGTTAAACACAACACAAATTAATTCATTCTTTGTTTTTATGCACAGCTTAGCAGATGTCAACAATCAAATCAAAAACACTATAAACCCTTTCGCGGCGTGTTTTCTTTTTTTTTTTTTTTTTACGACAGAACAATTTTGGTAGCATAAACTATAAGTAGGGCACACTAGAATGCTAAAACTAAGATGTTATATTTTTAGGAAAATTTTAAACACTGATTTAGGACCGGGACATATATGTCCCAGTAGTCTTCAATGAGTAATTTTGTAAAGAAAACTAATGATTTTCTAGTCATAAAAATTTATTTATGCATGGTAAGGTTTGAAACAATCAATGCACAAAGGGACATTACACATTGTGTACATTATTTTAGTGCGTGATTCCTTCTTTTGTTGTGCACATTTACGTGTTTTTGTTGTTACTGGCAGATGGTCACCAACATTGAGCAAGCTTCGTGATTTTTGGATGGGCGTCCAGTTCCTCTACGGCGTTGATACTGTGCATTGAGCTTTCCGGACGCCATCAAGGCTTCTGCAAGAAGTACAATGAAATCAAGAAGTGGGGTTTTTCGATGTTTGAGTTCGCAGTACGCAATCCATGAGTTGACCACTGCGCTCATCAATAGGCGAAAAAAATACCTTTTTCCACCCCTTACAAGATTTTTGATCTAATTCATAGACATTTGCCATTTGGTCTGCGAGGTCGACACCTCCCATGATTTTGTTGTAGAATTCAATTGCCACAGGGCACTCAAATTCTTCTTTGCTTCCATCTCTCATGGTGCGATTTACTTTTGCGTATTTAGCTTCGTGGCAATTACTTAGCATCATCACTTCCTTTGAATCAAGCCACCTCGCACACATTGTTCCATTTTTAGTTACGAGAAACTCAGCCTCGCCCCTTTTACTTAGTTTTGTTGTAAAATTAGGAACATCTTTGCGTGTCTTGATGCACGTACCAACAGCAGGAAATTTCAGGGTTTCCATTAGGTGTACGCTTGTAAAAAATCGGTCAAACGCAAGCATCACGTCTTTTCCTCGGATTGTCTCCGTTAGCTTTGATACTACCCGTTCCCTGAGTGTGCCTTGAACTCCACCCGTTTCTTTACCAGAATAAATGTTCATGTCATATACATATCCTGTTTTTGAATCACATCGCTGCCAAATTTTTATCCCTCTTTTCACAGGTTTCATCGGCATATATTGTTTGAGGGATGAACGTCCCTTGAATTTCGCCATTGATTCATCAATAGATCGATATGAGCTTTCGCTTCGGCACTTTTAGAAGGTTTGTTTCAGGCACGAAACAACTTCGTCAATGTAATATGTTTTACTTGCATTTTCTAGCTTTTCTGGTTCAGCAAAATATAGTTTCAACAACAACATTTTACATCTGTCTCTTGAAATAGCATTTTTTATTGCTACGTTTCCCAAAGAAGGATTAGATGACCAATAATGAGAGAATTTTGGCACCTTATTATAAGACATGACAAGAATGCATCCAAGGACAAGCATAATTTCAGAGGGGTCTGTAGGGTGAATTGTTTGTCCTAACTTTTCAAGTCGTTGGTTTGTGCATTGAGAGATCCAAATCATAAGACTTTTTGGAAATATCTTGAGAAACACGTCCAATTCGGTAGCTGAACGATTTAAGTTGAATAACAAACTAGGCGATGACTCTGCTGGAATTATCATTTGAGGTTGGAAAGTTGAATCTGCATGAAACCATAAGATTGGACTGCTGCCTGAAGCATTAGCTGATGGTATCTCATCAACTGATGAAAGTGATGCCGTATCAGTATCACTCAAAGCACCACTGTTCTTTGTATTTTGGGAGATGGTATCATGATCGATATCCATTTCACACTCATCTGAATCGGATGAGTACTGCAAATTGAAAATCGGGATCGTCTATTTCATCATCCAAATCAATATCTTCGTCATCTGACTCTTCTAAAATTTTTTTGATTTCTTCATTAGTAAGTCCTCGGGGTCGAGACATTTTAGATTGAATTAATTTGTGTCTAAATTAAAAATAATAAGCAACTATTTCAAACGTAACCGAAAAATATAATATCAAGAGAAATGATCACATAAGACTGTTGGGACAATGTGTTCCCACTATCCAAGACGAGAGGGACACATATGTCCCGATAATAAAAACGGAAGTAAAATTTTGCCACTTACCAGTTTATTAGAGGTAATCCGCTTTGTGAGTTACTTATCTCTTAGATTTATGGATCAATCAAAATTTAATCGAAAATAGGCGGTATTTTCCAAAACTTAACTATTTACATTCGTACAGTATGGAATGAGCGGCTACAACACTTCAAAAATGCGGGAATTGCATTATCTACGGTAGTGCTATCTATGTTCTGTGAATGGAATTACCTTAAAAAATATTGGCAGGACTGGTGGGAAAGTCTCCCATTAGACAGAGAAGCGTTTCTGTCCCAAAAGATTTTTTTGAAATTTGCTTGGGACATATGTGTCCCATTAGGCGCGAAAGGGTTAAAGAGCAAAACATTTAAAAAAAACTATCTATTATGAGCAGAGGTTAGGAAGGGGCAAGAGGAGGGCAAGTAGATCTTTCTAGTGGACACAAACTCCCTTTCATTTAACTAGGCAGTCTATTTAGGCCTAAAGGAGTACACAGATACATTTTTGTAAAGATTGCACTTACCTTTTGGATTCTGTGGGTGGTCCCTGAGTGGGAACTTTGTGCCTCTCTCTCACTGCGCACACTACTCTCATAAGTTCGGCTAAGCGTGCATTGCATTGAAGCAAGAAAATGAGTCAAAGCTTTCGCATATGAATGAAAAATACTATATATCTTGTTATATATGATTTTAGATTAATAAATATGTACAATTCTATATACACAAGTCCTATATAAAAATATATTTACAAATTGGTCTATTTTTTAGATTCATGATATTTTTGAAGCACGTCACACCCTTTTGGAAGAAACACAAACCAAAATTGCAGGTTTTGCACATAAATTTTTTTTTGTATGGCTTTGCTTTCGTGCTACAGTATGCACATCTTCTGTGCATACCTTTAACTGGCATGTGTTTAATATATAATTGCTAAATGTGATAAGGTAAAAATGCCTTGTTAACTTACAGATACAGTTGTAAATAAAAAATTTCTTAAACTGTGTGATCTTTCATGTTACCTAGAAATTTTACTAAACCTGGGGTCACTACATTACACTACGCAGAGAAAAACAGAAACCAGAAGTTCTGTTTCTCTTGCATAATATGCAAAATGCTTGAGTCGCAGTGTTCCCGCTTAGGGAACACCACCATATAATTCAACAATGTTACGTGTACTTTTGGTATAAAAAATTAAAATAATATAAAATAGTTGACTCTATAGCCAACAAATTAACATAAAAAATGCTTATCAAACAATAATTTTTGTACTTGAAAAAAAATTAGACAAAATTCCTTAGAAATATAAGATTTTACATCAAGAATTGTATTTGAAAATTATGGATTGGCTTGTATGGTACTATCATGTCGTATTTAAGTAGATAGGTAAAAGGAAATGGGAAACCAATTTTTATCCATTTATTGATGAATTTAATGGTTTCAGAAGCGAATCAGTTAAGGCGTTCCCTTGCGCGGAACACTGAGCCACAAAGGGTTAAGTAAAGAGGTCAATATTACAAGCGAAAACATTAGTAAAAACCTCTAACCACTTTTTTAAATTCTTTTTAATCTTTTAAAATTCTTTTGTTCTTTTGTAACTGAATATTTGCTATTATCATTTTCTTTTTGCATATCCCCAACAACCACTTCGCATACTCTTTAGGATACAAGTACCCCCAGTTAGGAATTGCTGCTTTAAACTATTTTGGGAGGGGGATTTGAATTGCATTTTTCCACTCATGTATGTTGAATTGTAGTCACACAAAAGTACAATCTGTCATTATAGTCATAAAGTCTATTTATGCAGCACACAAGATACCATGAGATTTTGTGAGTGATGGAGAACCATTCTTTAATTCAAATTTTAGGAATTTTTTCTAAGATTGGAGATAACATTACTGTACAAGATTTTCCCAAGAGCAAAAGAAATAATTGAGAAACCAGTGCAAAAAAAAAAAAAAAAAAACCACTTTTTGAAGCTGCAGAAGAAGGTAAAGATCTGTAAGTTGTATTACTTGATTACAAGGTATAATCATTACAGTCAGTACTTGATTACAAGACAAAATACAGGAAAGGTTATCACTCAAAGCAAGTATGCTAATAAGCAAACAACTGCATTGCTGAAATTTCATCATTATGTAAAGATATGTTTTGAAAAGGAAATGAAAAGACCCTTAGAAACAAGGAGCTATAATTCAAGTAGGTCCCTAATCACACTCATGTATAATAAAGAAAAAGATGGATGTATTTATAGAAGGGATAGATTTCACATTCAACCAGACAACTCTGAAAATGAGAGTTCATTGTGATCAAGAACTGCAGATCTTTATAACAGCTATAACAGTAATGCTTCTGAAGTTGCCAGAGTATCAAATGATTTCTCAGATTCTCAATTAAATGCATCACCTGTAATAAACAGAAGTTATATTAAGCAATCCTTGTAAGTTCCAGTTGATATAGCAAATTGTGAACAAAGAAAACTTTGAAGAATGATGAGGCGTGTTCAGAATGGAGACAATTGCAAGAACTTTGACGGATTTTTAATTTAGCTTAAAGTATTAATCTTAAACCAAAATATACTTAAATAACGAAGTAAATAAAAATAGTTTAGAATGTCATTAGATGTTAATATGTTAATAAATAAGTTGATAATGCTGTATTAGGATATTTTAACAACATTTAGGTGATTAAATTAACTATTTTTGAGAAGAAAAATAAATAAGGGCATGTTAGATATTGTTCTTCACACAATAGATGGGAGCACATGCTGCATACCCAAGTGGATGTCACACATAATCCTAAGAAGCCAGTTTTAATATTGATCTACTTGACCAAGGTTCAAAATTATGAGGTCAGTAGCTAACAGCCCTCATGTTGTTTCTAAGTAAGATGTTAATAAAGCAATCAATGTTGATCTGTCCCAGATAAGAAGCATCCTGTGTCTTGTATACTGATTAAAATTTAATAAAAATATACCTTAAATCCTCAGGTATTGTCCAGTAAAGTATTTCAAAAAAACTTTAAGGGAATGCTAATAAAATTTAGCTCTAAATTACACAAATAATTTAATAATTAGATGTAAATACAGCATCTTTCTTTAAACATTGATAACTAAAATATTCACAACAATATAGGTTGTAAATGATGTAACAACAAAATAAAAAAAAATTACTAAGCTATAAAAAAATTAATTTCAACAACTTGAGGGATATGTTGAAGATGTCTTATCCACCAAACCAAAATAGGGAGAGCAGTTATTTTAATCACACATTTATTTAAGGACTCCCCGTGCCAATCACACATAAACAAATAATTAATACTATTTACAACTACACAAGGCTTTCAAATAGCCCATATTATAATTTAACCCGCCTTTGCGGTCAAGAGAAATAACCCGCTTATGCGGTCAGGAGAAATAACCTGCTTATTCGGTCAGGAGAAAAAACCCGCCTTACGCGGTCAAGATCCAATAGCATTCTTAAAAATATTACTCATGAACCCGTGCGCTCTCACTCACACGAGACAAGACGCCTCCTGGCGGGATCCAAGTAATTTATTTCCAACAGGATATAGTTTGACTTAGGATCAATAAAGAAAATGATCATAAATAGAAAAAGTTACATATATTAAGTGTCCATAAACTATCTTCACAATGTCTTTAACTTTAAAACTGGTTGGTAGGTTGGTTGATTTAATTAATGTCACACTAGAAGCAACACAAGGGTTATTGGCGATGGACCTCATAATTTCGAACCTTGGCCTAGTGACAAAGACGACACTTGAGCTGGCACACCCCTCTCTTAATTTCCACATCATGCTATCAGGAGGACTTTGAGCCTCAACAAATTTAATGTACATTAGCCCCGGCTACACAGTGGGTCTTTAGTGGTATCAAGGCTCAAACCCCCGACTTGACGAAACTGCCAACAGTAATTCCACAACCATGACCACTAGGCTAACGAGGCCAATAACCTGGATAGATAATAAAAGCATGACATGGAAAACAAAAAAATCTTTGTCAATGTTGAAAATCATTTTATTATCCATAGTTTTGAAGTTATTTAAAGTCTTAAGTTGCATTTTGCATCTAAATTACAAATGGACTTTATGGACACCCTATATATACCATACCAAGCAAGTAATTTAAATATATTTTTCAAACTAAAGCTGAAGTCTTTTGATGTTATTCTTTAAAAGTCTAATTACATTTGGAGCTTGATGAATCTAATTGTAATTCAGTTTGATCAACATATATTAATTGGTATAAGTAATATTTTGATTTAAGAGTAATACACAATAATTATATTTACAATGGCATGAGAATGATAATATATAGTTTAGTCAAGGTAGTATATAAAAATAAAAAAATACTGTAAACAATCTGAAATGGAAAATAAACACATTTACCTTTTGATAAAAATAATAGTTGAAGTGAAGTATCAGATATTCTCCTGGCAATTTTTGGGTACAATAACAATATCAATCTGGCAAATTCAATTTTTGTAACCCTGACAGCTCTTCAATTGAGAAATTTCTACATAGGTCAAATGCTTCTTTCTTAATTGCCATTCATTAAAGTAGCAGGCACATTTTAAAAAAACAGCAAGATATATTTTATAAATACGGTGTACAGTTCTTTTTGTTTTTAACCATTATTTTCAAATAATTTATTGTTGATAACAATTCTTCAATTGTTCTTTTAAGTATGTCTGAAAGGTATGATTTGCATATTTTCTTCTTTTTTATGATTTGAAGTGAAAGAGTAAAATGTAGGTTTAACAGAGGTGCATGGATAAAGATTAAATTTAAAACAAGTTAAATTTGTGATTTGCAATGAATTAATTTATCCTCTTCACAGAACTACTCTTAAAAAAAGGGGGGGGGGTATAATTCTTACAGTACAATGTGTTAGTATATGTTATTTAACATTCTTTAATCTACATTTTTTTTTATTTTTTTTAATTGCAAATTTTATTCCTTTTTTCTATTATATATATAATTATATTCTATCTTTCACATTTACACAATGAAAATGTATTATAATATTTATTATTAATAGTTAAATATTTTACATTATATCTATAAATAAAAATTTGTTATAATTATTTACGATTATATATTATACTAAATTATTTATATTTACATATTTAATTTATAATTAGTTATGCTTATATATTATAATATATAGTTATAAATAATTATATATATTAATACAGAATAATAAAGCACATAATTATTTATGATTAAATATAGTTACTTGTTCCATAAAATTTCTACACTCTTAACATTATCATTTAATTACATTTAAATTTGCATCAGTTTTGTTTTGGTTTACTGTTAATTTTTGACATTATTACCTACATATGGCTATTATTGGAACCCTACTTTTTAAGTTTACATGTTTTTGCCAAAATTGCCAACCGGATACTTCACTTTAACCAAAATGACTAAATAAATTTATCATGAATTTTTACTTAAATGAATAAATTTATCATGAATATTTAATTTTGAATTCTCGCTCAAAGAATTTTGTGTGTAATTATTTTCATCTTTCCACACAAGACATTGACATGTATAATTCAAACTTCATTATCAATATTTTGAAGCTGATGCAATGTTTTATTTTGGACATATTTTGAAATACATCAAGAAAACAAAGAAAAAAAAAAAGGTTTGAACAGCCTGAATGATAAACAAAAAGAATTTTACATTACAGGAAATTAAAAGACCAAAAACAAATTTTAGAGTTCTTTGTTAAATAGTATTTTGAAATCTATCGAGTCCACCGAGGCTTTATATGGAATTGACATCACTCTAACAAGACATTACTGCAGCACAACACTTTGAAACTGAGCTTAGAGAGCATGAAATAAAAGTAAAAAGCAACAAAAGAAGAAAATTCACAAGAATTAAAAATATAACTACAAAATTTAGTTGAAGACTGAAACAACATTAATAAATACTGAAGAATAAGGAATAAAGGCCATTTTTGTTACACAAAAAGATGCAATGTGGTTTTATTTAAAATGAAATTTGAAGAAGGATTTACATAAGTTCTCCATTTATAAAATACGAAAAAACATTTCAGTCACCTAATCAAATGAACACATAAGCAAAAGTAAAGAATGTATTATTTAAGATCCAAAGGGCCACTATACCTACAAAATTTACCTAACACGAATACAATCGATGTGTTCTTACTGATAAAGCAATTATAAATTAAAGGATAAGAAATTTAAGGATGTAATGGAGAAACTTTTCCTAAGAGAAATAAACTTTTACAGGAATTTTTTGTAAAGAAAAAATCGCAACGAAATCCTTCGACAAATATTTTTTTACAGAGCAGCAAATTACAATTATGTCTTTTTTTTTAATATTATCTCTTTTAAAAGTGAGTAATTTATTTTTTTTTATAAATCTTTTATACATAAGGTAATCATTTTAACTACATAATAACCCAGTTTCTTCAATTACGAAATAAAATCATGTATTTCTGAAAAATTTACATGATTTAAGTCCTATAAACAGTGAAAAATGAAATCATTTTTTTAAATACTCACGTGATACAACACTGAAATAAGATTCAAATATGAATGTTTATAATTTAAAAAAAGTAAAACACATTGTACATATTATTCTTAAACATACTGCCCGCCACAGAGCCTTACATAATACATGGAATGGTTGATTGATTGATTGAATAACTCTATTATCGAGGAAAATATATAGGGGCTTTTTCTTTGTCAATTTCATTAATCATAAGCATTTTAAAAAAGAAAAAAAATTATGCTAATTTTTACCCCACTAAATCTTTGAAGAGGCATTGATCACAGACTTTCGTAAAAACCGGTGATATAGTTTCAAGTCACTGCATCTCATAAAAGTAGGCCAATTAAAATTAATGTTTCTTACATAAACTTTATTTCAGTTTCAAATTCTCGCATCTTTTCTGAGTGATTCGCAAACAGTTTTATAATTTTTTTATGAAATTTTCGTCATTCATTATCATTAGTCATGTGATAAATATCTCTGACGTCCGAAAACCGGTCAATGGCCTTGTGTACATTTTGTTCTGTACAAGAAGCTTTTCTGTATTCGCGTTCTTACTGCAGACTGTTGCAGAGTGAACTTCTCTAGTTTCGTTTTAACCCTCTCTTTCCAGTGTGTGCATTTTGCTATCTGCTTCAAAAATTACAATTTATGAGTTATGGCTACTGAAAATACGTACATTTTATATGAATCTCACGGTGGAAAATCTCAACAGGTTTGTGTACCCATATGTTGCTTAACTTACACATTTAAAAAAGTTGATTCAAAATTTTTATTTTTTACCTAATTTATGTAGTTAACTTTTATAGAGCAATCAATTTTTAAATGATGCAAACGAAATTTTTTTAAAGTTTTGATGTTAGCTTTGAACATTAATTAATTTAAAGAGTGAACTCAAGTAGAGTTTTTCTAATTTAATTTTTAAAATTCTGCGGAATTTTTGTGAATATAAGAACTAGATATTGTATAATGCTTTTTTGTTACTGAGTTATTAAATTGATAGAATACCTGTCGAAGAAAATTTATTAAATTTTGGTTTATCCAGAAAGTGTTATGAAATTCATTTGAAAAATACTTTTGACAATCGTTGCGATATTATGTAAAATTTATAATAGAGTTAAAACTGATTGAAGAAATAAAATATTTTCAGTATCACTAAAATGAACAAATTGTGTATGATTTATGAAATGCATTATCTTTCCAAAGTACGGATTGAATACCTTAATATAAAAATTTTATTCAGCTTTTGTGAAACTGAGTAATTATGTTTTTATTTCCTAATTCAATATTTCCTCAATCTTTCATGACCTTTTTAGACCAATTCATCATACTACTAGTGAAATCTTATTAGATTAACTCTAGACCTGTTAGTTCAGTTTATGATAAATTATTTTTAAATTGGAGTTGTATATGTGTGTTTATGAAATTGCAACTTGTAGATGTTGAATGATGTTAAGAAAATTTTTCATTTTTGAAACAAAGAAACTTTTTCCAGAATCATTTTTTACTTTTTTTTTTGTTCTGCTCTTAAAAGTAAGTTGTAAAATTATTTGAGAAATCAGCTACTTTTTTATGAGTATTCCAATATTTTTTTCTTTAAACTTGTTTCATTAGATAATTAAAATTTATTGTAATTTGTAAAGCATTTTAAAATAAATTTTTACATCTAATAAAAGTTTGCAAATAACTGAGGATGACTTATATTTCTTTATACAGATATTTTTAAGTACGTTTTTTAACAATCATATTGTAGCAAAGACATAAAAAATAAATACAATGTCAAACTTTTAACTGTTTTATTTTCTACTAAGTTAATGTTTATTTACTCCTGTTTTCTCTTGCAAGATTTGAAAAAAAAAATTGTCTTTGGATTCTTAAAAACCATCTCTGTATATTATCATTAATACCATTTTTATTTTGAATAAATTATGTGTACTGAAACCAATTAAGATTATTAAGAAAAATATTTTGTTTTAGGAGACGAATGATAGTGTTGGATCTACAGAAGATATAAAGCAGCTGATAATTGTAAGTATTTTTTTTTTATTAATGAGAAGATTATAGATTGATCTGCTATTCACTGTAGAATCTGAGAATTATGTTCCTGTGAGTGTTGGCATGAATTTTCCAGGATGTCACAAAATTTAAAATTATTTACAGTATTACTTGTATCTAACTAGGTATACTGTAATTAAGTTTATACTTATTTTACCAAACCAGTCAAAATGACTAGTGTTGGGAAAAAATTAACTAGTTTTTTCAAGTGTAATCTGTAATATTATGAAATGAATAATTAATTTGAATATTTTCCTACTTGCTTTTGTGGTTTCAGTAGCAAGCACATAGCCAACATTATTTCCTTCAATCTGCGAGTTTGAATTATAATGCTTCTATAGACCCATGGTGTAGCTGGGCTGATGCATGTAAATTTGTTGAGGTTCAATGTCCTTACATTGGGATTGGTGGAAGTTAGAAGAGTGAGGTACCAGTTCTGGTGTCATCCTTGTCACTTCAGTGAGTTTCTAAATTACTAGGTCCATCACCAATAGCCCTCATGTTGCTTCCAAGAGTGTGATGTCAATAAAACAATCATTCATTGATTTATTTTTAGCATTATTTTAAGTAGTTATAACAGATCAGCTTTCTGGTTCATGATATTGCATGGAAGTTGAACTTGTTTATTTACAGAAGTTGTTTTATTAAGAGTAAAAAAAAAAAAAAAAACTTTACATTCTTTCCTTACAAAGTATCCATGGATTTATTGCTGCTAAGTCTAAAATATTTAAAAACCTGTAGGGACTATCTCTCTATTATTCACTGTATAATTCTTTGCCATTTGATAAGCTTATCTACTTCATATTTTATTTCATCATAGACTTGAACTGTGTTGGATTTTCAATTCTGTGTTGAACTGTGTTAGAATTTCAGCCTTTCAATTCTTACAGATTTATATTTTGAACTTATTATGACTACTTTTTTTTTCCTTCTTCAGCTTGCTTTTATAAATTGACTGAATATATTTTTTATTTATAAAGAAGATTTAATTAACAAGATAAATTGTCCTTTTATTTTGCTGCTTTTGGCAGTTCATTTTTATTTTCTCTAATAGTTCCCTGGAGAGTAATATGTTTTGCTAACAAGTTTGAAGCTAGCCATATGCCAGTAAAAAAAAATATTATCAGCAGTTTTATTTCTGCCATGTCTGGCTTATGGCTTTAGAGTTGCTGAATAATATATTCACTAAATGGTGTTAATGATGTATTGTATTTTTTCTTATCCCAAATAAACTTGTTCAAACATCACAAAAGGTAGCACTGTTGAATACTTCTTCAAAATTTATATAACTTGAGAGAGTTTTGCGAGTGAAAAGAAATGTTGGTGATTATACTATTTAGCTCATACTCTTTGTGCAATTTTAAAAATCACGCATTTGGTGATTTTTAAAATTGCGCCAAGATGGGTTGCAGTGTAAGTTAGTTTTTCTGTTGGTCTTGGTATATCCTTGAAAATATTTTGAAGTGAAGATTTTCAGCATCCATGAAGATTTTCCCTGATCTTCCATGTCACCTTGTAGTTCTGTCTTTAATAGCTATTTTTTTTGTTTTTGAGAGTTGCTTTCATTATCTTCATCAGAATCAGAAAGAATTTTCTTTCTAACTTTTGTTCTTGGAATATGGATGATACTCTTTTTATCATTACTAGTGTTCATTGATACATTGTTATCTTCAGTTTTTTCACATGATGGTTTATTTTCAAAGAACAGTTACTAGAAATTTTAATCTGATTCTGGATCAGTTCATCTCTTATATAATAACATGGACAGTCCTCTTCAATAAGTTCTTTGACCTTTCATAATTGCATGATTATAAACACTTTAAAAAATACCAGTACTTTACTCTAGAACAAATTATAGCAAACCAATTAGATCAAGCCAGGTATAAATTATATTTGTGTTTTTATATTGCATTTTTAAAGGTATTCATTTTAATAACCTGTCTGCATTTTTTATTTTACATTTGTTATTCTAACTTTTTATAAAGAATGGTCTTGAATCTAAGAATCTACTTTCATTTTGCTTTACCTATGATATATCCAAATAAATTAGGGGCAAATGACACAAAAAGTACTCATTAATCTACCTAATTTTAGGTTGTACATTCCTAAAAAAAATCTCCAACAAACGTAAAAAATGTAACTCCAAAATATATTCAAGCATACTGAAATTTATTTTAATACAAATAAATGTTTTACAGTACTTGTAGATATCTTTGTATGTTTTGAAATATTACCTAAGATTTTGTTTGTAGAGTTTTCTGATATATTTATTTATAGAATTAGGATTCATAATTGGCTTATTATAATTTGGGGGGGGGGGGCTTGTCATTTAAAACCTTCTCTTTAAAGAAATTATTAAAAAAAAAAAAAAAACTGAAGTAGTTGCATTGCAATGTTTCTATTACAATGCTTTTCATTTGTATATTTATATAATTAATTCATAACATTTTACTTACTCCTTTTATGTGTTTTAAATGTTGGAACTAAATTTCAACCGTTATAGGATTATCATTAACAGCAATCGTTTCATAACAGAAAAAAAATTTCTATATTGACTATATGCAGTGAATTTTATAAAAGGTCATGAAACTTGTATACAATAAATGCTTATGTGTAAAATAAGGAATATTTATAGAGCTGTCCTTTGTTAGTGTTGTTATAAGGTAGATGCTGTTTGGATCAAATGCTCCCTCATTTTTAAGAAAATAGTACCTTAATAATTATTTCTATTTTTCTGAATAAATACTATTAATTCGCTGATTTTTTATATATATAAACAGTATTGTTGATTTAATTCTGAAGAACTCTTCGAGTTCTTAATTTTTATGTATTATATCAATTTATTCAATGCTAAAGCTTTTATATTTGAAAGCTATATCATATTTTAAGTATTAAAATCAATTTTTTTACTTCTGTGTTGTGGAATAGAGGACTTCATTGGTGGGAAAAAATATCTTACTTAAATATGCTTTAGGAAAAAGATGACTATCATTAACAGTCTTAGGAAAAGTTTAGTAATTTCCTAGATTTTCTGTATTTTGACTTATCAAAAGATATTAAATGTAGAGTCTGTTAATTGTGTTCATAGATCAGAACAGCACTTAAGATTTTAATCTGTATTAATATTCCCAGGTTCACTTAGCGTGCAATATTTCTTATGACTGATTTCTGATTACTAATCTTTAGTACTTTAAATTCATCTTAGAGAGTAAAAGATACTGGTATACGAGTCTCCTTCATTTTACATTTTTCTAGAATGGCATGCATAAGAAAGTAGGTTGTGATAAAAGGTTAAACATCTTTGTTTGTAAAACTGTTGTTAATTATTTTAACATTTTTCAAGCTAAATTATTATGTAAAAAAAAAAAAGTGTTTTTTTTTTAGCTGTGATTGTGTATATATTGCTAACAAATTGAATATATATATATTCCATTACATAATAAAATACTTTCCAAACACCTATTCTCTATATTTTGAATTTCTTTTTTGTTATTTAAATTTTATTATATAAAAATTTAAATGATCATTAAATCGATATGTATTTTCAATAAGTTTATTTTTTTTTAACTTAGTAATAATGGCATTTTTTACTAATTTTAATTTGGATAATTTATTTTTGCTATATGCTTTATTTTTGCTATTGTAATTTATTACTGATTTATGTATTAGCTCATTTCATAATTCTATTGAACTTTATTAATTATATTTTTACTTATATATATATGAGAATGCTTATTGTTTAAGTATTTTTATAATTTTAGTGAAAATGGTTATTTAAATATTTTAGTTTATTAATATTTTTGTAGTTAATGTATAAATTATATTTTTTGTATTTTTTTTTAAAGGCACATTTAGGTGTATTTACTATTTATCAAATTTGTGGCTCTCCTTTTTTTTTTTTCTGTTCTAAATTTGAGTTAAATTTTTTTTGTTAATGTTTTGAAAATATTAAGTATATTTTCTATTATGGATATTACTAATTAGTTTTTTCTTAAGTAGCGATATCTTAAATTCGCAATTTCATTTTATTACTCATTAAAGTTTTGATTTTTTTTCTTTTTCATTATATTAAACCATAAAAATGAAAGTAAGGCTGTGAATTTTTTTTAAGGAAATAATTATTAGAAATACCTGCTAAAGTATAAATTTGAGCTATTGTGAGAAGGGTTATCTAAACAAAAATTTTCAAATACCAGGTATTTCCTTGTTAAAAAAAATCAGCTTTCAAAAAATAATAATAAGCTTAACACACGTATTAATATATATATATATTTTAACAAATGATGATATAATAAGTGTAAAGCTGAAAGATTGTTATACATAAATGGGCAATTTTGTCCTATTCTTTTAGTTAACTACAATTCACTTCCTTGTGATGATAAATTTAACTTTGAAAAATGTAGATATTTTGAATGACATACATTTGAAATCAAAGTTAAACAAATACAAAAAAAAAAAAAAAAATATTTGTAAGGTTTTGCAAAGAACAGATTTAGCCACCCAAGGTGCGCTTTTTTTTATAATTATTATTAAATTGCTCAGTTAAATTTATATATAAAATTAAAGTGAACGATCAAATATCGAGAAACTTTTTCAAGGAGAAAATTCTTTTTAAAGGAAGCAATAAATTATTAAATTGAATACATTTAAACTAATTGTAATTAAATTAAAGCAAATTATTAAATTGAATTTATTTAAGCTAAATGGAAAAAAAGAAATTATTTAAAAATGAAAAGTGATATGGTTAAAATGCCTTTAAAATAAAACAACAGCTCCTTAAGTGGCTAATAGTAATATTCATTTTTTTAATCCAATGAGCATCAATTAAAGGAAAAAGCTATTCTGCACAAAGATTACTTTTATTAAATATCTTAAAGTTGGCTAATCGGCTTAGGGAAAGATTCTATAATTTCCCCAATTATGGTGAAAAAAATTTGCTAAATATCTATTTCTGTGTCATTTTAAATATTTTTAAAAAAATGCTTTGAATTTATTGTATTTTTAATATTAGGGTTTATTCTTAATATCTGAAATAAAAAAAAAATTTAAATATTTTTAAGAGTATAAGAATTTTCTAACTTCTCTCATCTTTACCTAACTTTCTGAAATAAACAAGGAAAAATATTCCATTAATCCATAGTTAAACAATTGCATAAAAAATTTTTTCACACATACCACTGTTTAAAAAGTTGCAATTTTAAATGAACCCATTAACTACCATATTTTTTTAAAAATTTTTTAGCTGGATAAATTATATATATGCACAAAAAGTTGTATAACTGTGCAATTACATTGAAATGATATGATATTTTGTTTTGAAAATATTTGATATTTTTGAAAAAGTCTCAAATGGGGATTGTGTCAGGGTGCATGAAAGAAAACTAATTCCTAATCTGAGATATCATTGGTTCATTAACTTTATTAGTTTGAAATCTAGATCTGCTGTCTTGTTACTGTTGAGCTCGGAATTATCATTGAATTGAAGATTTCTTTTTATTTCCAAGTGTCTATTTCTAGTAAATTTTCTCAAACAGTCAGTTGAAAAAGTGACACTGTTATTTTGAGTAGGGTATGTGGCATTCTGTTTGAATACAGAAGTCTATTTCTTCATCAAATACAATTTTAAAAACCTCAACAGGTGTCTTTCCTTCTAATGACTGCTTTATTTGTGATTGAACATTCTCAATGTCATTATTATTTCCAAGTATTTTCACAAAGTCATGTTTTACTTTTTGTCAATCTGAATCTGTTTCTTGACTCTTCATATTAATTTTTTTCATACATTTTTATTTTTGTACAGTTCTAGTTACATTGTTATAATTTGGGTCTGTACTTGTAGGAGCTGTATTCAGAGTACTCAAATGAACTTCTAGTCTGCTAAGAACATCTCTGAAAAATCTAATTTCTAATGTATTCTCATCAATGTCTTTGATATCCATAACAATATTGTCCTTATCAGGAAGAAACTCTACAATATCAACAGTAGCACCATCATCGTCACTTTCAAAGAAATTAGGGTCATTTACAGTATTTTCTAATTCAGCAAGCATGAAAACTTTCTGAGACCCATCTCTCATCAAATAAAAATAATCTGTATAAGAGAGAAAAAAAAAATACTTAAATATCAACCACAATCCTCAAATTTTTATCATTATGAAATGATCAATAAAATCATTTCAATAATAAAAAAAAGACTGAATAAGTAACAGATCATTACTATAACCTCTAAATTACGTATTTGTGTATGGTATTTCATTATAATCTAAAAACCAAGCCAAAAATATAATGCTTCTAATATGACATTTCTATTCCATTCAACTTACAGACAAATTTCAAACTTGTTCACTTGTAAAGAAATGAAGCACTAAATACTCGCTTTCTGCTACACACAATATTGACTGATATATATAGAATGAAACTAAACTGTCAGGCATACCAAATATATTTTTGGCACTGAGTGATGTATGTAAAATTTAAAATCCCCAAACGGGGATTGTGGTAGCTAATGGGTTTATCGTCTGTCATAGCATAATGAAGTTAATATAAAAATTTTGAAAAAATTCATTTAAAATCTTAAATATTTTTCTGCTTCCATATTTCTTTTTTCTACAAATGTACAATATTATTATACCTTTGCCATAAATGTTATTTGAATTGTTCTTTTGAAATAGCTTCTATCATTAGGATAGGATTTTAAAGCAAAGCATTGTGTAATGTAATGAAATTTCATTATATTTCTAAATTTTTCTTTATATATACTGAAGGATGTTTTGACAACAAAACATTTTGATATTTGCTACTTATTGTAAGGTTTAAAGGCTATATGTATGTAGTTGACACCATCATTTTGTGTGCGTTTTATCAATATGCATTCTTCGACCATATACTTAAAAAAATTCCTGTTTGCTTCATATAATCGTGATATTAAGAAATAACATTTTTAAAAGTTATGTTTATATTTTGAAAGACATGGGTTATGCAATTTGTTGATTGATTAAAATATTATAACTTAGAAATGAGGAATAAGAAAAATAAAAATAAAAAATGCAGTATTTGAGTTACAAATGTGAATAATTTCTCAAAACATACTTGTAATAATTCAGATATATTTGAAAGTATTTAAAAAAATTGGAATGAAATTTTTTTTGTACATTACAACTCTAAATAAATATTAACGTAATTGTCTCTCTCTTTGTGAATGTCACTGTTATAGAATAGGGCAAAATATTACTCTTTGGAAGTTGACCGTGGTAACCTAGTGGTCATGTCTCGTGGACTCGCAACCAGCATTGTTTTCGTCGAGTCATGGGTTCGTAGTGAGATTAATACGAGTACCTAACACTGAAAAGGCTTTAAACTCTTTGTCAGTGTACATTAATCAGAACAGTTCCCTGTATATGTGGGTTCGAGCCCAGATGCCGATAAAGACCAAAGAGCTGGTGCACCAAAAATCTGGTCGAGATTCCAGACCCTCCCATTGGCGTGGTGTGGAAGTTTGGAGAGGGAGGTACCAGCTCAGGAGTTGTTTTGGTCACATTTGACCGAGGTTCCAAAAAAACGAGGTATATCACCATTAGTCCTCGTGTTGCTTCTCACAGTGCGATGTTAATAACTATAAACACTTGGACATTATGAAATGTATATACTATATGAGACTATCTTATTTATGGTTAAAAGGAAATAAGTATATATGGGTGTTTTTACGTGAATGAAGCACATTTTCCATTAAGAATGTTTATCCTGTTATATATTTTTCTAAATCTCGGCTCCCCCTTACTCTCCTTGCAATAAGATGGAATATTTTATTTCTTGATTGATCAACTTTTCATTTCAATCTCTGCTTATCGAAAATGTTAAATGGAAATTTTAATTAAAACATCTTTCATTCTACTATTTGTTTATTGGACTACGATATTTGTATGATAGGTAGGAAGGAATTAAATTTTCTTATAAACAAAAAAAAAAAGGCTTTAAAAAGAATCGATGCCACACTATCATGACATAGGCAAATGACTTTATCAAAAATATTGAACATTTTAGTAAGAATTGTAAATGCCAATAAGGCTTTAACAAAACTGCCAAAAAAGCTAAACGTATTCTTTTTTTTTTTTTTTTTTTGTCGAATGATTGCCCAACTGTGATTAGTTAAAAATTAAATTTTCTGTTTATTTGTTTTGTATTTTATTATTGCAATTGAATCTACAAGCCTCTTCCATTTTCTGATTGTTATTGCCCTGGGAAACGATATTTCAGCTTTATTTTAGTGAAGTAGGTCTACAAATTTCTCAGCCATTTACGTTAAAAAGTAGAATTTTGAACCGTAACTTCATTTCAGAGCAGGCACGTAGTTAAGGCTAAACATTAAGTCTGGCACTGGATTTTACAGGAAGGGAGAAATAAAATGTTACAAATCTATTTCTTTAACTTCTACAGTAATCTGGAACTAAATTTTATTCATGAATAATTATAATTTATTACATGTTTTTTTCTTCTTTCATTTAATGGAATACAAGGCTATTACACATATTAAAATAACATATATAAAATTTAGAATATTACAATTTAGTGTTTTTATTATTAAAATCTTGAGGACAAGATCACTTCATTATTAAAAAAAAAAAAAAAAAAAAAAAAAAAAGAAAAAAAAAACATTATTGAATAATGTTATTTGATTTTACCTCCAGGAAGAAATCTAGTTGGCAGCAATGACTTACTTCCATTCTTACAAGGCCCTGTGGATATCTTTTTAATCTATAATGGAATTATTCATTCATTCTTGCTCATTTAGGCCAAAATAACTTCAGTTTGCATTCTCCTTTGATAGATAATTCTGTTGTTATAAATTTATCTTTATTCATCTTATTATTGATATTTTATTATATATAATTAATAATATAATTATATTAAATAATACCATGATAATATTATTGTATTACTTTGAAATACCAGATGATTTTTAAACAAACTTCTTGAAATATATTTTGGTAGTCTGCTTTTAAACTGCTCTTTTCTCATATTTATTATCAAAAAACTTTCTTAAAAATGAAAATTTTAAAAAGAGTTAATAAATGAATCTATCAGTACAAGTATTGCCCAGCTGGACTCCCTCTGATCCACAGCCCTGTTTCAGAGTTTACCGCTTGACATTTTAAAATTATTCATTGCGAGTCTTAAAATTTTAAAACAACATTAAAGCATTAATAGTGTCAATCATTGGAATATAAAAGGAAGGATTGCTTGCTTAAGACTCTAAATTGGCTTCAAAATTTAGTGCTTATGAAAGAATTATGTTGGATTTCTTTGTTTCTGATTTTTTCCTTCGTTGTGTATTGAGTCATTTTTTTTTAATCATCTTTTTTTCTTCGAAATTTTTTCCTATCTAGTAATATCCTTGAAAAAACACGAAATTATCAGATTTTTATAATTTTAGATGGAAATAAACATATTTAAGGAGTTTCAAAAAAGCTTATGATTATCTGGGTGAAAAATTAAAGAGAAGATTATTTTGTCATTTATTGTTGTTCTCAATTAACAGTGGATGTGTATCTGTCCTATGCTAATCGATTATCCCGGAAGGAATCATACCTTTAAATATAACCATTTGTAAATATTCCTTTTTTTAGTTGTAATTATAATGAGCTTTAAATTAACAATTTTTATTAATGAAAAATATAGCATCAAAACTACGCCTCCCCCCTTCATCTTACTTTTTCTTTTAGTATTTTTTTAGCGCAGTCATTCAAATAAAGGACATCTTTAATAACTTACGCAATTTTCATCGTATCTGGATGAAATTGATATCAGTGTTAATGGAATAAAAGGAACTAAATTATTGTGTTAATGGTTTAATTAATTAACTTAAATACCACAGTAAAATTGCCCTCAGGGTCTTACCTTCTTTGGGTAAATGCGGGCATCTCTCACTCGAGATGCCATAGTAATATTTTCCTTTCCTTTTGGGTTTACTGTCTATGGGTAAACACGGGTGACGCGCAATTTCCGTAATTGTCTCTGTGCAAGCAATCCAGGAGCAGGTAACCATCTACTAATGGTACTAGCACTTACAGGATGATGAAGAGAAGGCATCACTGCTCGTATAATGTCTGAAATTGTAGCAACTGGTGAATTGGTGTGCTTCTCGCTTGCCGGACAATTCTTCAATCTTTTCTACTTGTAATCCGTGTAGCTCTCCCTGAACCTATTTGTCATGAGCGGTATAACTTCCTTGTACCCAGTTTCACCAACAGCGAAAGACGATATTATCTGCGCGACCGATATGATGTTTTATCCGACGAAATGACCATCTGCCTTCATGTAATGCTGTGATGAGCCCTTCTCAAAGGCGTCCATTCCTTTCAAATGGCTGTCATTTTCTTCTCAAAGACATTTTAAATTTCAAAGCGGTAAATTAAACCCAAACATATAGTAAGAATCAAAATTACGCGCTTTGGGAGTTCCTTTAAAAGATTCTTGTAGCCGGTAAGTCACCTGTTTGCTGACATCTTTGACGCCGACGCGATTGACACTTTATTCATTTGCATATCTAACAAAGACGAATTAATATCTTAACTTTCATTAACGTGCCTTGCTTCCTTGTGGGTGCACCTATTTTAATGATGTGTGCATATAAAAGTAAGAGTTTGAATGAGTGGTCGACATAGCACAAGTATGGGAACGCGCTGGGACTCGAAATTTGGTACGATGAAAATATAGGTGACGATGTTGTGTACCTCGAAACGATTTTTCCGAAATTCGCTTTATATTTTTTAAAATGTATTGTTAAAATGATCGGTTAGGCAGATTTCATCTTCACTGTGCATAATTCTTACACATATTATGTTACATGTCACAGTTTTTCGTTACTTCTGATTACGTATATTCACGTAGAGGAATAATAGCCGTTGTTGTTCCACATCCCTTATAACTCAACCAATATTTACGTAGTTTTTTTATTGTTATATGTATTTATTTGTTTGTTCTTTTTAGCTGAATGCAATTTTTTGGAGATTGTTATTCGTATACATTCGTTCGATTTTGTTGCAGAATTACTGCTCTGTTTCAAATGATATCGATCTGAGCTTCTAACTATTAAACAACATTTATAACAAAATGCTCCAAATTTTTACAACAGCATTTGTGATATTTATAATCCTTTTATTCAAAACATTCATCTTTATTTTTCAAATCCCAAAATTAAAAGCATTCTTTTAAATTCTAGGACTTTATAGATTGTCTTGCAACTTCTTTTGCTCTTACTTTAGGAGCCCTATACGGCATGGTGTATAGTAACGGTGGCTCGCGAGCCGCATGCGGTTCAATTAATAAATGAAAAATATTTTGAAATATTGAAAAATATAATTTTGAATATATTAGAAGTTGTTTTATCATATTTTAAGTTTTTTGAATAGTATAAATCCATGCAGCCATAGGAAGTGATTCGTGCAGTTGTTCAGTGTTGTGTTCGATCTGGCTCAATCTTCGTAAAAAATATAGTAGTTCTAATCCTAAAATAAATGTTCAGACCTCGTGTACGCCAAATACGGATCCCATCATTAGTGTATTTAAATCAAGGCTTTGAACCGGAACTGAATAGGAAACCGGAGAAAACCATAATTATGGTCAGAACGAAACCCAAAGCTGAACCGGTAAAAAGTATCGGTTTATTTCGGTTCGATACATGTTCAGTCATTTTGTCGTGTAACTTATGAGAAAACTATACGCCCGAAAGTCCAAATGTCTTATTGTAAATCATTAATTTATAAAATTGCACACATCACAAAACATTAATTTAAAATTTAAGCAAATTATTTAATTAATAATATTTTATGGGTAATCCTTTTGCTTCTCCACACCCATCTCTCGTCTTCTCCAAATCCGAACAAAACTCAACCAGCAAATCAAATTCTCGTTACTCTCTCAAATAGATGATTGTGGTCATTACGATCTAAAATATCTGCAGTCATCATGAACTGCAAAATGAAATTGAAAAAACTGCTAAACGATATTGTTCGATATGGCTACGTGTGACTTTTAACTTTTCCCGAATCTGAAAATGGTTAGAGTTCTTTCCAGAAAAGAAACACGTGTGACAGCTGCGCATCATCTCATACGAGGCGATCTTGCGCTGCTTCCGAAAAAGGCAGATTCATTGGAAGACGTATGTTACAACCCATTTTTAAGGAAATCAGTGTATGATTGTTATACTTGAACTAGAGCGTTTTTCATGAATAAAAGTTGGATATTTTTTTGAGGACACACCTTGAAGTTTTGTAATTTTTCGTATGATAACATGAATATTTCACAGAGTTAGCTGTTCTCTCAATGAAGCATATGTTATCTATACTAATTTGCTTCCCCTGTTAGATATCAGAGTGCTATATGCAGCCGTGGTCTGGGCATCAAGCTCGTGGATGGTGATATTTCAGTTGAGCCGTTCGAACGAATCATGTTTTCATCAAAGACCCATTATATAGAACAAGCATGTCAAACTCACCGGCTGCACGCGGCCCACAACGAATACCTTTGTGGCTGAGCCAAATATAACAGCATGCAACACAAATTTTTCTAAAATTATCGTAGCTTAGTTTTTAAAGTTTCTAGCTATACACAATTACTATTAAGGAACCGCAACATTCATCAGTGAATTATTCTAGTCGTGTTGAATCGATGTACCATTTCACCTACTAACAGCGAATATTTTAGCAGCCCATAATAAGATAATATTATCCTCACTTTTTGTCTTCTACTCTATTCTATCTTATTAATTTTGCAGTTATTCTGTGTCTGTTATTGTTCAAGAAAAATTATTGATTTTTGATAGTTTTTTAATTATTTGGTTTTAACTATTACTCTAGTAATAAAACTAAACAAGTAATTGCTAATAAACATCACTATTTCATAGAAAAGTGAGATTTAGAGTATTTTGCCGTTAATCAAAATATACATAATCTGCTTAACTGCTAATTTGCTATTTGTGATGTGTTTCCCTTTCTTCAGAATAAAGATACTGGTATTTTCTAAGAATCTGTATATTTGTATTCACATAAAAAAGGTAAACAAAACTTTCAAATAAACGCAGTACGTGACACTAAAATCGAGGGTGTTTACAGAACACCTACTCTCATTAAGGCCAATAACCATCCCTCTTTACAAACGGCAACTCTTCCGCACTAGCGGAGAACTGCGCCAAAGGCGTTTCGTAACTTATAGCCAACAGTAGCTAGACTTTTCACTGTTAATGTACCAAATCTATTAAACACGATACGTTACTGTGAACAACATGAACTCTATATTACGAATCAAATAATAAGGAATAGTATTCCTGCTATGGAGAAAAGAAAGAAAGAATAAGCCAAGGAAAAAAAATAAAGAAGGAAAAGAAAAAATTACCATTAACTAAGAAAAATACCACTACTAAGAAAAGAAAAAAATACCATTGTAATGTATAATGCGGCCCACTTGACGTTTGTTTGAAGTTAGCCCTTGGCTTGGAATGAGTTTGATATCCTTGGTTCAGAGACGCTAATGCATGTAAAATCTGTCGGGGCTCAATATCCTTTTGTTTGCGATGCATAGATTTGTAGATTGGTGTGCTACTCAAGCATCGACGGAAAATAGAAATTAGGAATAGGGCCAAATCTAGAATGAAGTCTAGGTTAAACTTCCTGCATGTTCTCATACTCAAAGTTTTTTGCCTTGAATTTAGATTTTCTTTTTTTCTGTTCTGTAAGAAGTAGAAACTATGTCTTTATTTTAGTCAAGAAATTTGGTTTGAAATTTATTCGGGCCCCCCGTTTATTTAAAGACTGTTTCAAACTGAGTTATTTAATGCTTTATGTTTCGGACTTAGATGATCAGTCTTTGCCTAGAAAGAACTCCATGATGGAATTGCACCTTTTAAAAATTATAGATCCCCAGCAAGCGATAGGAAACTCGTTTTAAGAGTTGAAAAAGAAATACAACAGGAATCAACATTTTATTAGAAAATAAGCAAAAGTCTTCCTCAATTCCGAAATCCATTTCAAAATTTCTTCATGCAGAAATTACGGCCAAATTAGATGACATGAAAAAAAAAAAATGTTGTTAGCTAGTAGTGGCAAAATGAGATTTTCCACTTCGAACCCAGTGTGAGCGGTACTGATTTTGTCTATGAATAAAATTATAAATTTTTCTGTCAAGACAAACATTATTTGCGAGGAAATCAAATCCCGATTCCTTATATACGAAATGCCAATTAGTGTACCTATGGCAGAGTTAACCAAACGTCTATTAGGGACAAATGATTTTGAAATTGTGGAAATAGGACGTTTTGTAAAATCAGGAACTCGTCAGGGATTCTCCTCAGTATTAACAACCATCCTTAGAAAAACTCTGCCCTAAAATGTTGAATTTAATCATCTAATTTGGTTTCATAGACAATGCAACTTTTTTTAGTTTTTTTTTATCCCACTATTTTCTGTCAAAAATCTGCAATATGTGTCAATTGTGGCAGTGTACAAATACTTTGAATTGCAAAAGACATCATCCGCCCAATTCCTCACATTACCCCTCACACATCAAAGAAAAATATATCATGAAATTTAAATGTCTACGATTCATAACTTAGGGGATGCGCGAAGATTTCACAATATCAATCTTGCAACATTCTCAACAGTATTGCAAGCAACTCCGACAGGTTCGAATATGCAAGACTGTAAGGAGGAAAAGTTGGAATTAATATTCAACTCTTTCAGACAGCATAAGAAAAGCAAACGATATTTATAAAGGAAACAATGTTCTCGCATCGAAGCAACATTTTTGAAACCGGGATTAAAGAAAAATTTCCAAACAGGAAAAAAAAAAGCATGACTAGTGAGAAAAATTATATTAACCAAGTACCTGCGAATTCAGTTGCTGCGGCGTACCCAATAACATAGATATTGCATGAAAACGCACGATAGTTTTTCTGTAAATACATTCTTCTTATTTTTTTAAAATTAGCATTGTGTAGATAAAATTTCCACATTAATCTATTTATTTATTTTTTTTATTTCCACTAGGGGAAGAACTAGTTTTCTTCCATTTTTCTGATATTTATGAGTATATTATTAAGAAATTGTAGAGATCTCTAAAAAATAAATCTAACTGGTTAAACATTCCTCCCGTTTCGTAAGAAAATTTGGATATGCCAAGAAACTTAAACAGCAGACGATATATTAAGTTTTTCTGGAAGAGCCATTTTCAGGATAGACAGACTAAGCGGAATATTAATAATAGCAATACCAGAAAAAATCTATATCCGACAAATTCCTTTACAAATCGCGTAGCCGACATATTTAGAAATACTTGTGGTTAAAATTAATAATTTCAGAATGCAATAAACCAACAATCGTGGAAGCATGCAGTTATTCATCCATTCAGAAACCGTGCAAAGATAAAACTAAAATCTCCTCATATTAAACTAATAATAGCTTTTAATTTCAGTTCTTTCAAAAATCATTGAAAGAATTTTATGCAGCCAAATTTCTTACTTCCTAACTATAAAAAAGTAATTTCTGTCTCATCGTTATGGATTTGTACTTTTTAAAGCGGGAATGTTCCAAACTTTTTGCTGCCCTTGGCCTCATTGGAGGAAGAGTTGTTTAGGGCCGCACAAAATAAATCTAACTCTGAGACATTTAACAATGGTTCACGAACAAAAAAAAAAAAAAAAAAAAAAAAAAAGTGAAATATGTGGTTAACATGTTTAAGTAATTTAAACTAATAATTTATGGTTTTTGTATAATACTAGGTGTAGTAAGAAGTTGTAAAGCGAGTTTTGTGAGATGTCTATTGCGAAAGAGCGTACCTATCAGTACACTATTTTATGCCATGTGATAGGAACAGGTACACAATTACCAAACTGACTCTGAAATTGGGAGAAAGGTAAAAGTAAAGTTGAAAATTTTTGAAGATGAAAGATGTCATATATGATAAGCCATTTATTCATCGCTGCATTCGTTTCGAATTTTATCAAGGAAAAAGTACTGCAGAAGCATGTCAATTTATTTATTGTTCTCAGGGAGCAAATCGTATAAAAAAAAACACATGCGGAATTTGGTTTCGACAATTTAAAGATGGCGATTTCGATGATAACAATCGAGAAGGTAGCGGCATTCTACTGAAGACTATTCATGATGATTTGCAAGCACTGCTCGAAGAAGATGCATCTCAAAAGCAAAATGAATTAGCCGAACAATTAGGAGTATCACAATAAAGTATTCTTAATCGTTTACATGCAGTGGGAAAGATTTAGATTTCGGTTGTGGATATCTTAAATAAATCTGATAAACAGATAGTACAGAAAATATTTATGGAATATCGTGACGAGAGATGAAAAATGGATATGCTATGACAATCCGAAAAGGGGGTGGGGAACAAACATTGGATGAATCCTGATGAAGCAACAATATCAACCCCAAAACGAGCCATTCACTGCAAAAACATTTTTCCTATGCATCTAGTGGGATTTGAAAAGTGTGCCCTATTACGAACTTTTGGAGTCTGGTGTAACTGGTGAACTCTACAAGCAACAATTGCTGTGATAGGTCAAAGAAACAGCGCATAGCCCCAATATAGCCCCTTCATACTATCATTTGTTTCTGTCGATGCACAGTCTCTTGTCTTTTGTTCACTTCACTTCATAGCAGTGGATGAAGTACGAAAATTAGTTGGCGACTTCGTCGCATCAAAAGATGAAAAGTTCTAAACTGCTGGCATCCATCAACTTCTCGATCGATAGTATGAGATGTTAGATAATGATGGAAAATATGTTAGAGGATAATATGTTATTCCTCAGCTCTCAATTATATATTCTTTTCTCTGATACACTCGTTTTAATTTATTACTATATCTAATACAAGTTTGTATCATTACATGGAAGAATGTGGACATTTTTTATACATCTTATACGACATTTTTTGTGTAGTATTTCACTATAAATTTTATAAGAATAAATATAACTATAGAAATCATAAAATTAATGTAATATTTGGAATTATATTTTAGAAAGTAATGCATCAATATTTGGTTGATTGAAGTGGTTAAAACTCCGAGGGTGTTCTCAAAGTGTTCATCCGATATTCTGGATTTAATTTTATACTTAACGTGGTACACTCTTGAAAATAGTTGCTCAGAAATGTACTCAGTGGCGATTCCAGGGGGTTGGTTTGTACCTCCTGCTATAATTACTTGCACTGACAAAATAACATACCTCAATAGGAAATCCCAAATATTTTTTAAAAGTATTTTATTGCTTTACTTCAAAGTTGTTTGTTGTGTCTAAGCATAAGGCCGAGTTATCTATCGTACTGTAAGTTTTTATTTCTCAATTTGAATTTGATTCCTGAGTTAATATTTAGTTTATTTTTAGATTAAGGGCTAGATAAGCACGGATAATAAATTAAATAAACGAACACAATTAAGTCTTATGAACTTTTTTTTAAAAAAAATGGGGCCTCCCCCTCTTGACGATTTTGAGCCACCTTATCGATTTTTTTTTCTGAATCTGCCATTGAATGTACGTGCTTCCGAGCAATGATGACATAAAAATTAATGAATGTGCAGCGAGGAATATTTCTCTTTGGACATGTATAATTTATAAAAGTTTAGTAAAGAGGTTTATATAATGAGATTTCTGTTTAAGTAGAATTTCCAATTGCAATTCTGTGCTTTCCATTAGGAAAATTGCTGCCTGGATATCTATATCGATTGTAAATGAAGTCGCAATAAAAAGTATTTGAAAAAATAAACATTTTTTCCCTCGAAAATCTTGAAATCTATTTTCAAATTCTTGTATCAAATCGCAAAGTAGGGCTTCATATTTCTCCCCGTTTTTAGGTTTATGTTCTGCCAAATTGTTGGAATGAATTTTGCATTTATTTGGGTTTTGCCATATTTTCAGTTTCATATCGAAAACGTTTTAGGTTTGCTCATCTGAAGACTCATGCTTAAGCCAGTTACATGAGCAGTCAAATCTAACAATACTAAACCTCAAAGTCAGTTGTCACCTTCAAGTTCTGGTTCACGTTGTGCTTTCGATATAATAAGCTTTCGATATAAGTAAATTCATTAAGTACATTATAAAATCTTTTTAACATTTGGTCTCGACTGAGACACCTCACTGCTGTAAAATATGCGATATCGCTATAATTATCATCCGAATATTTAAGAAATTCCTGGAATTAGTGGTGATTTAACCCCCCCCCCTCCGAAAATGAAAACACAGCCATGAAAACGATTTGCATAAACATATTCAATTTTTAAAGCGTTCCCTCGTAAATTTTCTTTATGTATGTGCAGTGGTGCTTCATCACACGAGAGTTTTCGACAGAAATGGTACCATTGTCTTCTATTTATTTTGTGGTTGCGGTGTAGCCTTGTGATTTCCTTCTTTCATTATTTAATTCTACTACAACTTTTCCTTCTAATTAAATAATCTGTAATAACCCTGCTCCGAATGAAGATTTGTAAGAGTTTTTAAGAAGAGAATGTTTAGATCAGAGATACACATTGTTTGGGGTAGCATAACCAGATGTGACTCTTCCCCATAAACTTCAATTTTAACTCGCTCTCACACACGCCTGTCAGCTTAATTGTCTTGCTGTATAATTGTTTGCAAATTATGCAGAAATAATGAAATATGCAAATGAATCAATGATGACTGACTGCGATGATAGTCATTGGATTACAACAGTAAACATGCAACAGTAAAATTAATCATGAGGGTGTGGTTCTTACTATTTACTTGGTTTTCTCGGAAGAAAGCATGGGTGACGCACTCCCAAGTTACCCTAGCGATCCTTCTCTATTTTCGACCCTCCTTTTTGTCAACCACTTTTGTCTTTTTTTTCAACTTCACGTCTAGACCACAGTTTAATCTTGTTTGGCGCAGCATAGCCATTTCTGGCTCTTGCGCCAATAAACTTTACATTCACTCACTCACGCACGCACGCACGGAAGAAAGATGCCGATTTCAGACAAAGTAGTAGTTACCAAGCGGGTGATAGGGAATGTAACAGATATTAGTTTTAAATAGAAATCAGCTGTATCTCTTCTCACTCAATCAACTCGCGCCTCTAGGAGATCATCCACCAGGCACAAGTGCCATGCTTATTCTCATCGTCATTATTTGAATCAATACAAAGTACAATATTCGATGGTCTTCAGACTTGTCAACTAATTGAAAGGTAAATTAGTTGAATCAATTAAGTCGCTTTTTTTACTCCTATGTTATCTAGTTTCGGACACATGCTTCGGTGCAGATAAATCACCAATTTTAACTCGTTATTACTTCAAGGCAATATCACGGCTTGAAATTTCACGTTCGTATTTGTGTAATGTTCAAACACGACAGAAATGGAGGAGGGGGGAGGGGGGTAGTCCAAAGTTTCGGAAGAAGTATTACTTTGTCTGCAACATATTCAAAATATTACAATTCAAGACTATATTACAGCATACAGTGACATATGTACGAGTGAAACGGAAATATAAAGCTCGTGTTGATGGTGGTTAAGGACTGTTCAATCAGCTGAGAGTAACAAATATTAATGATTACGGTTTTTTGTTGTGGAGCTATTCATTTCTTCCAAACGACAGATTTCGGAGTTGTGGATAACGAACTGAGGAAAAGGACAATTTATATAATGCTCAGGACTATTATGATTTAATAAAGAATTCCTGGGGGGGGGGGACAACCTTCCTTTTATATGAAATGAAAAGAGAAGAATTTTTCTCAACCAGATCCCTAGACGAGACATATATATATATATATATATATATATATATATATATATATATATATATATATATATATAAGGGAAAGGAGGGGGAGGGAATAGATGAAGACGTCATAAATTGGCGAAAATATGCCGGATGAGGTTTAAAAGGGATGAACCGCTCAAAATTTTCTACAAAATCTGTACGGAAGGAAATGCGCCATTTAAAATTATTTTGTTGGTGATTGGAAAGGAAAGAAAGCTTAAGCATTTCAGCACAATTACTACCGATGCCACTATATAAAACTTCTAGGTCTATAATTAAAAAAAAAAGTATAACGTATTATTATAACTGCCTTTCATTTACTACGAATACTGTATGTTAAATGTAAAGAAGGTGTTATTTTTATTTTTATTTTACAAAGAGTAATTTACTTTTTACGCTTGTTTATTTATTTTCTTTTATAATATAATGGAAATTAATTCTTAATAAACTCGGTTATTTGTGTATTTACATGTCTTCATTTTAATTACTTTTTGTATATAAAATCCATTTTTTCTTAAAATATAGATTTAAAATTGTTTTGGTTTTTATATTTTATAATTTGTTGTTATATGGAAAAATATATAAATCCTTTTGTAACAAAAAATATTGTTTATTTTTTAATAGTTTTATTAATCATTATTCCATAATAAAACTTGACTGGTTAAGAGTATTAAAAACATCACATCTTTATTGATTAAAACATTTGCCAATATTTTTAAATTGATTTAAACGCAAACCCTCATTATAAGAAATATAAAGAAAAAATGGGCAAATACTATTTTTAAAAAGACTTGCTCATTGATTAAACCAAAAGAATGTTATTGAAAAGAGTATTGGCCCTTTGTTGCTGCATAAACATAAGTATTTAACTTTATGAAAATGTAATATTTTTTTACTTTTGCTGCTCAGAATCATTGGAGTGTGTGATTTTAATTTTTTACGGTAATTGTTATATTTTGTTTGAGTACTCTGTACTTCCTGTTAAGAATCGAGATTTTTATATAAAATGCAATTTCAGAGGAAGATTTCAGATATATTATAGTTGTGCATATGAAAAAAATATTCTTACAAATGTAGGGGGGAGGGATATTAACACTATTAAACGTAAGCAAGTTGAAACTTTTTTTTTTTCGCTTCTCTCATGAATTTTGTTATATTTTTTCACAGCATTACATGTCATTGTGATAATTAGTTGTATGTATTCTAATTTCACTAATCTGTGTTATATTTTTGTTTTTCTTAGGCGGATGGACCTACAGAAGTCAAAAGCAATTTAGCCGAAACCAGTTTTAATTACATAAATAGTGTTATTGGATCTGGCATTGTTGGTGAGTTAAATATATTTTACATTGTTTTCTTTAGACATGAGAATTGATTGGAACTGACAGAATGAGCACGGCTTGACAAATATAAGTGATAAAGGATGTTTGAATTTAATAATAGCAGCTTTTTGTAAAGTGGAATAAAAGTAAAGTTCGATGCTTGAAGAGAAATAAAATTTTGAATTCTTCTGAATTAATTCTGCGACGTATGGAAAAACTTTCGAATAAATCCTGTCGTGAAGATTTATTACACTGATGATTAAGCTCTAATCTTCCTATTGTTTAAAGCATTCTACCGTAGTAGGAACAATAGGAAGTGTGTGTTCCTACGAGTGCATGTGCATTTTAAGTATACTTGGTAAGAAGTATTGAATAGAAGAAAGAAGTTCAAAATGTCTATCATATTTAATTTAAAAAAAATACATCCTGATTGTTGTTCCATTTTTTTTAAATGAGTTTTCTTTTTAACTCACATTGTAACTGTGTCTGGTTCAAATCTTTAAAAGCTTTTTTCTCACGTTTTAAAGCGTTCGATTGAGCTGCAATTTTCTATACACAATTGTTTTGGATGACAATACGATAATTTAATTATAATTAATAAAAATTAATTGGTTAGAACAAATTATTTAAAGAATTAAATTTTACGCCACGTTTGTCGCCAAATGGTCGCTTAATCCGTTTTTAATAATTTATCATTTGCTCTGATTTTAAGTACATTTTGCTCAAATAGATTCAATTTAATTCCAGAATTTATCGTTTGTTTCAATTTTAATTACATGTAGCGTAATTGATTAACATAATGCTTAATTATGCTAAAAAATTTACGCGTATTTATTTTAGGTGATTAATTTAATAAATGTCAAATAATAAAATAAATTATTAAAACTAATTATTGAATAAATTCAATTTAACTCAATGTTCCCTTTTGCTCTTAAAATTTAAGGTATAAAAAATTATGTTACGCAAAGCGTGAAGTTTGAAAGAAAACCCATGTACAAAAAACTCATTTTGTACCTGTGCTATTAATTGTTCAAATTACTGTGTGTGTACAATTCAACTGTAACAACGCATTTCAAGTTTTTTGTAAAGAGGAATACGCAGTTCAATTTTAAAAGCAATTTAATATTTTTACTCAGAGTTATTCGTTTTCTTTGGGACAGTTTTCACGCCTTATTTCCTTTTATAAATAATGACTGATGATAAAGATATGATTTATCTTATTAATTAAGAAATAATTATTTTCTCTAACTTCACAATAATCTCTCATTTACTTTTAAATGTGTGATTCGAAAACAGCCTTAAGTTGAGGAAATTGCTTTGCAAATAGTTTCTTTTATATGCGATAATAAATGTTTATTTTCCAGTCCAAGGGTAAGAGTTCGAGATATATGATTATCTATGCTTTTAAATTCTGAATGAGAAATCACTGTTATCTAAATACATTCTTATAATAAGTTCAACAGAATAGTGTCATATTCTTATTAAAAATTGGAATAGCTTTAAAATAATGTTTATTTATACCTGAGGTGTAACTTGTGTCATGGGCAACTCCAAAAAATTGTTCAATTCATCTTTATGTGCTAAACATGGTCTTTCTTAGTGTTCTTATTGATTTGATGATTACATCTGTGTAAAGTGCGTTTTGCTTTTTTTTCTTTTACGTTCGGTAAACCGGTTTACCGATTTGTCGGTAAATTGCGAATTTCAGCCTCAAATTGTAACAGGTAATTCTGCATTGTTTTTACCGGTAAAGCTCGTAAATTATGTACATAACTATAATGCACTGCTTTACCTATCTATTGAAAGTAATGAACTAAGGAGCGATTGATATATGTTATCAAATAACTGTTTATTCAGATGTTTTGCATCATCTTTTTTGATAATTATCTTAATTAGCGAGATGATTAGTGTTATTCAGTTTTTAATAAAGCTCGTAAAACTATAATCAAAAATGAAATCATGGTAATGATTGTACGCATATATACGTGCAATAAGTGATACATGTACTACTACCAACCATGTGGAAACAGAAGTAATAATTGCTGGCGATTCCAAAAATTTACTATACACAATTCCTTCGACATCTGGAATTATTGTCCTTGCAATAGAAACTTATTAAAATAAAATTAGAAATGCAATATTATAATCCGCTTCTAGCACACACACAAATTAATAATTTCATTAAAAAAACTTTTGGTGTATTAATAAACATAAAAGAGATATGTATTATATTATGTAAGACTTTTTAATAAAATTATTGAACAACGGGTGTAGAATCTAAAAGAGTTTTTTGTGTGGCGGATGATTATTAGGTTCGAAAATTAGATCACAATTAGTAGACCAAAGAGTTCTTCAGTTATGTTTCTCCTGTACTTATTTTTCATAAGATGTTGACATGTAGATCGCATATTTAATTAAATGTTTTATTACTCTTTTCATTGTGAAAAAATATTCGTATGAATTGCTTTTTATTTGTTATAAAACTGCTGAATTTTATTAAATTGTTTATGATCAAAATACAATTTATTTGCACATACTTTTGTCACATTATACCAGAATCAAATAAAATGTCTTATTATGTCGAATTTTTATTTTATAATCACACATTTTAAAGATTTTTCGGTTATTTACCGGTTTTGTACGAATATTTTACCGGTAATAGAAAAAGTCGATAAATTTGCAATCACTAAAATCAGAATTAAATTTTTCATTAGAGGCACATGTGTATTACAGTTACTTCAGCTATATTTTGAATTCTGTATTGAATTGAAAAGAAACGAATTCTATAGAACAACTTCAACAGGCTATTCACAAAATTGACAAATGAAAATGGCTTCTGCTTCTCTGTGACCAACACTGCTTGTTTGCATTTTAGTCGACGAAGGAAACTTCATCCGGATCCAAAAATCTATTATAATAATATTTTAATTAACATTGTTGGCGAAATAAAATTTCTAGGACTCATCTTTGACAAAAAAGTTACGTTTCGCTCTCATATTTTACAGCTTCGAAAACGATATGGAAAGTTATTGAATATTTAAAAAGTTTTATCGCATACTTCATGGGGTTTCAACAGCACATGCTTATTATGTATTTATCATGCTCTCTTCCGTTCCAAATTAAATTATAGTTGCGTGATGTACGGTTCAGATAGAAAATCAGTTTTATATATAAACTGAACACCCTACATCATATTACGCTACGACTTTGTTCTGGAGCTTTCCGTTCTTCACCTATATTTTAGATATTGAGTTTATATATAGATTGTTTTGAACCCTCGTTAGACAAAGAACCCTCCTCCCCCTTCAGTGCAATTTTAGAACTGCTTCAAATTTTTTATCTTTTTCAGACAACAGTTTATTTTTAGACTGATTATATAGTGCCAAAAAATTGTCCATATCTCCATTTCATAAAAGAATGGAAATATTAATAGAGGGCTGTGGATTATCTAATATCTCTGTCATGAGAGCGAATGAAGGATTTTCACCCTCATACGAACAGAGTTTTGGTTTTAAAACTCCTTTTTAAGAAATCGGATATTGAACAGAACATTTTTAATCATATTTTTAATAATTTTGCCGAGCGATATCAAGATTTTAAAAACATTTTCAATGGCGGGTCTAAGACATGTTGGCGCCTCATATTTAATAGACAATTCATTACATTATTTTCAACTTCATCCTTCATGCTCAGTTTTTACTGCCATTAATAATGCACTGGAAAATATTTCATTCCATTCCAATAAAAATGTTATCGTCTTCACTGATTCCATGAGTGTATTAGAATCTTTGAATCATCCAAATAATTCTTCACGCCCTTTAATTATTGATATTCTGAAAAAAAAAAAAATAACCCAAAGTCTCAAAAAAATAGAGTTAATGTTTTGTTGGATACCATCCCATGTGGATATCAAGGGTAATGAAACAGTTGATATTGCTGCTAAATCTGCAACTTGTGAAATGTCTCCTACCATTCCATATCTCGATATCATTAAATACTAAAATCAGCACATCATAATCACTGTCAGGATCTATGGAATTTTGAATTAGACAATATTCTACTTCAAATCAAACTCATCATATCTCACTGGAAACAATTTTCATGTAGAAAACAGGATGTGATTTT